>BQNB010095055.1:0-18311 GCA_026074375.1 Tanacetum coccineum
TATTACTAACAGTACTAACTATTTTCTATCAGTACTAACTATGACTAACAGACTTAACTTTAATACTAACAGTATTAAGTCTATTTACAATATTTTCCTAACATACTCAACTAAGCTCTCAAAAGCTTAGTTGAGCTTATCTTACACAAATCCTCTCTCAAATTTTACCACAACTTAATGAGGAAGGGAAACCAGACATGGATGGGTTTCTAAGACCATACCAGCTTATCTTAGGATAAGTTTGAGCTTGTTAATAGCTCAAATGAGCCTTTTATAGCCTTGTTTAGTGCAGAGGCTTATGTAAGTCTTCATTTACCTTTTCTAGCTTTAAATCTGCTATGTAGCTTAATTTTGCTTAATTTCTGCTTATTGTTGTTTAATCTAGCTTATTGTTGCTTATTATAGAGTGCCCTTGGGACTTTTACATCCAACTTTGCACAATCTAATCTTTTAACCTTTTTTTGAGTTTTAATATAAATAAGCACTTCGAATGCTTAATTGAATTTTCCCGGCTTATTTAGTTTAGCTATTTAAGATTTCTCATTTTTCTTGCATCCTTGTTATCATAAGCTATTTTAGAAATTTTTTAGGAATTTTAGCTTAAAGTTTTACATTTTTCGTGAATTAATTTTGTTATAAACTTTAAAAAATCATAAAAATAGAAAAATAATCAAAAAAATAATTTTCTTTTTTATAAAATTTTCTTTTATCATACTATAGGCTTAGGTTGAAATTTCCTTCCATAGGGTTAATATTTTGAAAATTCACTTTTTAAAGAACGGGATTCGATCTCCGTTCTCGTTTTCTTTGTTTTTGGCTTAAATTACTCTCGGTTTAGAATTTCCTTAGCTTTTTTACTTTTAAATAGTTAATTAGAATTAGAAAAAGTTTAGAAAAGTATTTAGGGTTTAATTTCAGTGTTGTAGCTTATTTGTCGTGTTTACTTTATTTCTCGTTATCGTTTTTTTCATAGTTAGGTTTAATTGTGCCTTTATTTGCTCACTATTAGGATTTTAGAAAACAAATCATCTTTGAACCAATTCAAGTCATTGTCCAAATAACAAACAAGGTCTCAATTTCATAAGTCTTTGGGAAAACTACCTGGTAATCACTTACCGGTTAAACATGTAGTATTTTTGTAAGATTTTTCCTACTACCTTTGTCCTCAAGGGTAGTTTTGGAATTTTCTATACTTTAGATATTATTATGTATTAAAACTATACACATCAAGTTTTTGGCGCCGCTGCCCGGGATTTGTGATTAAGATTCATTCGTTTGCGTTTGTCGATCGTGGTTTGAAGAACCTTTCGTCTTCGAAAGTTACGCTTTTGAGAAAATCAAAAATACAAAAAAAATTAAAAATATAAAAAGTAAAAAATATTTTTTTTCTTTTCTTTTTAGTATAAGTAGAAGATTAATAAATAAGAAAAATACAAAAATATTTGCTCTTCCGGATTTTTTGATTTTTCTTGTGAATTCGTGAATATAAGAAATAAAAATTTTACAAAGTTGGTAAAAGAACACCAACAAATAATACTTTCAACTGAAGTATTATCCATCAATAAGTTCCCGAACCAAAGATTCAATTTTTTTTTACCGTTTGTGTCACTTACGAAAAAGGCGCACCTCTTTTGTAAAATTTATTTTACTTAAGGGAGTTACCCTAAGTTTGTTGATTATTCGGTAAACAAAAATATTTCCTTTTCTCATTTCTTTTATCATTTCATTTGTTTGTTTAGTGCATGCGCACTAGAAATTCCAATTTTCCAAATAATTCAAACGTAACCATTCCGAGACGTCAAAATAGAGGACGTGCTCCAAACGTAGTCGAACCCGAGCTTCGTACTATCGTTGAAGTTGCACCAATGGCGGAACGTACAATGGAAGAGCTACTCCGTGCACCCACGGAAGGGTATGGAGAAGCTATCGTTTTACCAGAAATTAATGCGGATCATTTTGAGATTAAGACGAATTTGTTACAACTAGTTCAAGCTAACCCGTTTCACGGTTATGAGAGGGAAAATCCCCATGCTCATATTAATAGTTTCAAAAGGATTACCTCGACTTTACGATTTAGAGATGTACCGAATGATGTTATTAAGCTTATGATGTTTCCATATTCGCTTGAGGGGAACGCAAGATTGTGGTACGAGAAAGAACCACCTAATTCTATTTTGACTTGGGAGGATCTCGTTACTAAATTTGTGAATCAATTTTTCCCTCCTTCGAAAACCACTCACTTAAAGAATGAAATTTCTAGTTTACACAAAAATTCAAGGAGACTTTTAGTGAAGCATAGGAACGATTTAAGGAAATGCTTAGAGCTTGTCCTCACCACGGATTTACGGAGTTAACTCAAGTTGATACCTTCTATAATGGTTTAAACGAGAACGATCAAGACTCCTTAAATGCTGCGGCGGGTGGAAATCTTTTGAGTAAGACGACTAGAGAGGCTTTGAACATAATTGAAAACAAATGCAAAGTTCGTTATTCGCATAATAAATCAAATGTTTCTAAGATGAATACGACTTCTAGGGAAAGTGTTAGTAAAACGGATGAGAGAATTGATAAGCTTGCGGACCAACTTTCGACCTTAGTTGAGATTGTTTCTAAAAAAGTTGTCACTCCCTCTCCGGTTAAAGCGGTTGAGGAAATTTGTGTTACTTGTAGTGGGCCTCATGCTTGGTATAATTGTCCTAATACTGATAACAATCAAGCTAGTGTTTGTGCGGCAACGGGTTCTTACAATCAAGTTAACCCTCAAAACCATGTTAGTAACCAAATGGCACCGCCAGGTTTTGCTCCGGTGCAAAACAATGGTCAAAATAGTTTTAATCAAAATCAAGGTCAAGGGAATAATTTTAATCGGGAAAATAATTTTCATGGAAATCAAGGTTTTCAAGCTCAAAACAATCATGCTCCAAATTTTCTAAATTAAGGATTTTAAAACCAACTGTTTCAAGTTCCTAATAATAAAGTTCAACAAGAGTTTTCAAATGAATTTCAAGTTACAAGAGAACTGATGATCAAATAATGAGAAACATGCAAAATCAAATCAACTCGTTGAAAGAAGACCTTAAGAATGAAATTCAAAACACGATAAAGACTCAACAAGCCGTCTTGATGAATCAACAAAATGTTTTTCAAACTAACTTGCATAATATGTGTAGGTCCAAAGTCTTGGATCTGTTTAGCCTTTTGTAAGACAATAGCTAACTTGAATAAATCCAAATCAACTATATGAGAGACAATAACTATGAATACTATGTGTTAATGCGGAATCTTAATACAAGTACTAAAAAGAACACAATGTAATACTTTGCTATTCGCTATTGATTTCTATTAGGGTTCTATCCCTATTAAAACATTATGTCGTAGGGTTCCTTTTATACACCAAGGAAACCTTAATGGGCTTTACAAACGTATGAAAGGATAATGCATATCCTTTCCTAAGATATCTCTAAGATAACTATCCTGTTACATAAACAGACTTAACTAGACAAGACCAGTACTAACTATAGTACTTCCAGACTTAACTTAGTACTGGCAGACTTAACTATGTCTACCAGACTTAACTCTATAACTACCAGACTTAAGTCTGTTTACAATAATTCCTAACAATATGTTAAGTGGATTCTTTCAAAACCAAGCCTCAACTTCAGGTACTCTTCCGAGTAATACCATTCCAAACCCGAAGGGTGAGACGAAAGCGATCACTACTCGAAGTGGTGTTGCCTCAAGAGTATACTCGAAGTGGTGTTGCCTCAAGCTTACTTCGAATAGATGCCTCAGTGATTGTATACTCAAGAGTATCTATGGTTGCTCTTAGTTCTAGAGTCCCATCAGCAAGAGTTGTGGCAGTTGCAGTCTGCCAAAATTGTTTGACTAGGGAGTCATGGATAGTGGGATTGTAGGTCAAGGCATACCTGATTTTCAAACCTTTTAAAAAATCTACTATCTCTGCAAACCATGTACTTTCTTCAGGTTTCTTTAAGAATCCCACTTGGTTATGGACAATACCAGCTTATCTTTGATAAGCTGGAGCTTGTAGACAAAGCTCTTAAGAGCTTATTTGCCCTTGTTTAGAGCAAAGGGTTTTGTAAGTCCTCTTTTCTTCATTTTAGCTTATTTTCTTGCATTTGCTTATTTTCAGATTATTTGTGCTTATCTCCTATTCCATTGTGCTTATTTATGCTTATTATTGTTGTTTAGTGCTTAAAAATCAGGTCTTGTAGTTTAAAATCTCATTTTATAAGTTTTTCTTAAAATCTGTCATAATTAGCTTCTTAACTGTCATAATCTTTATTAGCTTATTCAAGTGCTTAACTGTAACACCCCCAAAATGGGTCGTAGCGGAATAAGGATCCGGGGCATGTTACTTCAAGATCAACAACACAAGATATATATAAGAACGACACAAAAATCTTTTTATTTACAACATAAAGTAAAACAGGGGTTTAATCTTAGTGATAATACCGGTGACACAAACCATTAAAGTGGCAAGAAAACTTCCAACCTAGGTGGTGGAATGTTGGGACTAATATTGAGGTTGGCAAGTTGGCAACCTACAAAGCAAAAAGTACAAGTGTTTAATGATGTAAATACTTGTATAAGTCATACAACAGAGTACAAGGCTTTTATGCAACTCCTTTATTGGTTAATGTTTCACCTGGTTTGTAGGATTAGAGTGGTGGACTTAGTATATAAGAAAACTAACTCCACTATCTCAACAAAATCAAGAATGGGATTATGGTGAGTACACGTTTTCCCTCACCATGAAAGATATAAATAAGACATGTTGGTCTTATGTTGCACACACACAAAAGCTATAACATACGTACTGACAAAAAATATAGAAGATATAGTTGTTGCATGATTCTTTTCTTCATGTTATTTTGTTGCCGCTTTCGCGTTATAATCGGGAGTTGTTGCTACTCAACGATTACATGTGTAGAATTGTATTAATCCCGGGTGCCTAGGCTTAGAGACTTGAGCAACTTATGGAGTGCCGAAAGTACTTTAAAGGAGAAGGATTTGACATCCCGTATGGTTCTGTTTGTTACGTGTTTGACAGGTTTGAAGAAGAGGAATGATGATGACGTCGATGCTTGTTGGTGCTCCTTTGATTCGGAGTTTTGGGTGTTCAAGTCAAGTCGGGGTTTAATGCTACTTGGTGTAGCATTGTGATGTTACTATAGAATATCAATATCAGAATGTTAGTAAGTTATTCATTCGATCTTAATACAATAATCCTATGAACTCAGTTTGTTGCCACATACATGTTGGTATGAGACACTATTATTAATACTATTGGAGAATGTCTGAGATTTGGATATGGCAGTAATGCGTGTTCCAGATAATCAGACTTCCTAGTTGGAGTTGTGCGAGTCCAACACCAACCTATTTCTATTGTATTATTGTTTTAGAATAGAATAAATTGCAATCCTAGTTAAGTCTAATACGTATTGATTATGTCCTATATCAAGGTTATAAATAGCGTGAAGCGTGGTGTAGCCAAGCCTCAAGCTTTTGCGTGAGGCGTTGCGTCATAGCGTTTTTAAAGCGTGACTCAATGCGACAAAAAATATTTATTGAGTGGTCGATATTAGTTATCTACTAGGCTTAAAATTAAGTTATGGAGTTACTAAGCCCGAATCCCATACAACCCAAATCATAAATACGTGTAAATAAGCTCAAATCCATGAAAACTTTTAAAAGCTTTAAAAAAGGCGTGCTATAGTGCGCTTATTATCACTCCTTAGACGTGGCCTGTTATTATATACGCAAATCCTAGAGACGACGCTTTGGCCTGTTTCGTAACGTGGAGGCCACGCCTCGTGCTATGGCGCCGCTATAGCGCGCTTTTTATAACCCTAGTCTATATATACCGTAGAGGGTAGGGATTCACATGGTTCTGAATGAAGTGTTAAGATAGTTTCTTCATTAATAAAATATTTCGTGTTAGGCAGCCATATCTTGTTCTTATTTTCTTGTTTCTATAAAGAGTACATACCTGCTGTGCTACCTCTGATATACCATAATTGGTATCAGAGCTTCGTGGAGTTTGTTGAAGGTTTGTTGCTGCGTCTAAAGGGTTACAAACACCTAAAACAAAGATCGTCCCTAGCCTGTGATTTGAGGTTAGGCAAGCAGACCTGGTAACCTGTACCAGATTGGAGGATTGTAGCTACGAATTATGGTTGCAAACAGCATCTGTTATCTGCTTATCAGAGCTTGAGGAACAAGAAAAGTAACCTATGTACAATGATAGGGTTTAAAGAAACTCTAAAAGAAAGTCGACTTCAAATTTGTAAAGTCTGTGGGATTAGTCATATGGTTTGGTCAGTATATAAAGTGATTTAAGCCCATCCCAGTTAGATTAACAAGTTGGAAACAGTCCATTGGTCTGTTGATTATCTTGTTATTTGTTGAAAGTTGAGTAAGGCGAATCCAGGTAACCGTTGATTATCCTACGCGTGTTCAACACAAACTGAGCATAAGCTTATCTAGCCGTGTTATAAGGGTTGGATAAATCCCCGTTGAAAACGTATTCACGTTCCAAACAAAGAACGAGGATGGTGGTGGGAGAAAGCTCACAACCGCCTATAAAGGATACTAGTTTGACGTTTCAATGTCCGTTGTTAACGCCAACAAACTATACTATATGGAGGATGTGTATGGAAGGTCTTCTTGGAATTCATGGAGTAAGGGATGTGGTAGATCTAGGCTTAGACGATGCTAAGAAAAACAATATAGTTAAAGGCTTGTTGTTTCAATCGATCCCTGAAGATTTGATTTTATAAATTGGGAATTTGAAAACCGGGAAAGAGATGTGGGAAGCGATACAAACTCATAATCTAAGGGCTGATCGTGTGAAGGAAGCGAGGCTTCAAACCCTAATTATGGAGTTCAAGAATCTGAAGATGTCAGATAATGATAGTATAGACGCATATGCTGCGAAGTTGTCGGGTTTTGCTTTTAAGTCTGCCACGCTTGGAGAAGTCATGTCAGAACACAAGCTGGTTCAGAAGTTTCTCACAAGCCTTCCTAGATGTTTTGTCCATATCATGGCAGCCCTTGAGTAAGTTTTAGACCTTAAAACAACGGGGTTCGAGGATGTGTTTGGACGATTGAAAGCGTATGAAGAAAGAGACAACACAGAAGATAAGTGCAAAAATAAAGACGATTCTCAAGAGAAATTGCTTTATGCTATGACAGATTATTCCAACAGGAATAGTGACTCAAGCAGAGGGAGAGGACGTGGTTCGTACTCTCGAGGCCGTGGTCAAGGACCTGGTCGGGGCAACTCTCAAAACCAAGGTCAACGTGACTTCTCAAAAAACCGTGAAGATAATCGGCAAAAGGGTAAGCAAAAGGAGCAACGTGATCTCTCTCACATAAAGTGTTACCGTTGTGATAAGTTCGGACACTTTGTTTCAAAATGCCCAGATCAAAAACGAGACTATGAGGCAAACCTTAGTGAGACACATGAGGGAGATGTGAATCATGAGGAAGGTACGTTCTTTATGATGAACCATATTCAAGAAACGATTTTCATGAATGAAGAAAAGTACACTCCACCAAAGAACGAGTCAAATACCGATGAAGACGATGTATGGACAACGGTGCAAGTAATCACAAGACAGGTAATTACTCCTACTTTTCTGAATTAAATGAAAATATAACTAGTCATATTAAGTTCGGATGGTTCGTGTGTAAGAATAAAAGGAAAGGGCTCTATATTGTTCCAAGGGAAAAATGGTGAACAAAAGTTGCTAAAAGATATTTATTACATTCCTGCGCTTCGTAGTAATGTGATTAGTCTTGGACAAGCTACAATATCAGGTTGTGATATTCGTATACGAGGTGATTTCTTAACCATGCGTAATAGTTGTGGAAATTTGCTAATTAAAGTCCCGCGAAGTGCAAACCGTCTCTACAAGGCTCAACTAAAAGTTAGAAAACCTTATTGTTTGCAAGCTAACATTGATGAAGAGTCGTGGTTATGACACGTACGACTTGGTCATATCGGATTTGGTGCAGTAAATTTGATGCACAAGTTAGCTAAAGGGGTACCGGTAATTAAGCATCAAGATCAAGTATGTGAGTCTTGCATGGTTGGAAAGAAAACAAAGAAGTCATTCTCGAAGAAGGCAACATATAGAGCTTCAAAAATACTTGAAATGGTTCATGGAGACATATGCGGACCGATAACTCCTTCCACTCAAGCAGGTAACTCTTATATCTTAGTTCTTATTGACGATTGTACTAGGTACATGTGGTCTTTTCTTTTAAAGCACAAAAGTGACGCGTTTGGAGTAATCAAGAAATTCAAGACATCGATTGAAAAATGAACGGGTAAAGAGACTATAACATTCCATACGGATAGAGGTGGTGAATTTACATCACATGACTTTAATCGGTTTTGTGACGAAGAAGGGATAGCATGAATGTTGATTGCTCCTTACGCACCTTAACAAAATGGAATTGTGGAACGAAGAAACCGAACTCTACTCGAGATGACTAGGTGTAAATCAATGAAGGCAAAAGGCATACCAAATTACTTTTGGGGTAAAGAGGTTCGACATGCAACATACATAATAAATCGAACACCTACGCGAGCATTGGTAGGAGTTACACCATACAAGAAGTTGAGGTGGTGAATTTACATCACATGACTTTAATTGGTTTTGTAACGAAGAAGGGATAGCACGAATGTTGACGGCTCCTTACGCACCTCAACAAAATGGAATTGTGGAACGAAGAAACCAAACTCTACTCGAGATGACTAGGTGTATCATGAAGGCAAGAGGCGTACCAAATTACTTTTAGGGTGAAGCGGTTCGACATGCAACATACATAATAAATCAAACACCTACGCGAGCATTGGTAGGAGTTACACCATAAGAGAAGTTTTATAGGGAGAAACTGAACCTTGAAGAATTAAAGGTATTTGGATGTGTTGCATATGAGAGAATTATGTCAAAACACTTGAAGAAACTCGATTATAGGTCAAAACTGTTAGTTTATCTTGGTAAGGAACCTAGTTCAAAAGGTTTTAGGCTTTATAATCCACGTTAAAATAAGATCATAATCAGTGTATATGTGATGTTTGATGAGAAGAAATGTTGGAATTGGAACCAAAATATGAAACAAAAAGGAAGTGAACCGGGAACGTTTTCTGTGTTATGGGACGAGAAAATTGATAGCCAACGGAGAACAACGACGAACGAACCACGAAAACAACACCCTCAAATCACACCACGATACTGTACTGCTGCAGTACCGGTTACTATAGCTGCTACAGTACCTAGTCAGAACCCGTAAAATGCTATTGTTCACAGCCCGGTTCACTTGTTCGAGTATCCTGTTAGTAGACGTTCATCTCGGTACGACGTTCATCCTGCCAATCCCGGTACGACGTTCATCCCGCAACAAAGTGTTACCAATGAGGTTAGTAGATTACCAACTTAATGTTCATGAATAAATGTTAACACTTGATGAGGAACCAAGGAATTACAATGAAGCCAAGTTGAAACTGCAATGTGTAACCTTTGCCCTTTTTGTATTTTGGATATTTCATTAATGTCCTTTGACTATTTGACTTTTGTCAGTTTATTCAGATTTTGTATCGTGTTGATGGTGGTGATTTTATGAGATATGTGATGATTTGAGCTTTATTGTGATTAATAATCCCTTTTGGAAGGTATTATTGTGTTATTTGTATTCCGGGTGGTTCGACGCGTGAATGTTGAGAAATGCCAAAAAACAAGTCTGACACGTCCGTTAATGTCCAAATGAGTTTTAAAAGGGTTTAAAGTGTAAATATGTCGTGTAAATACTCTAGGTTAATGAAAAAGTATTTTTAAGGTGAATAAAAATGTTAATTCACTTTGGGGTAAATTTTACGGTTGAGTTTTACGAGTATTTAAGTGATCCCAACACGAAAAGAAAGGCCCGAGACCACTTTGGATCCATTGCCGGTCAAGAAGTCAAAGAGGGGAACAAAATGGCTTAATTTTAGCTAACTTGTCTAGGAGTCGTACATTTATATACTTTCCACTAAAAACATTTGATCATTATCCATTTCATTTCAAAAAAATAAAAACACACACATAGGTGTGTGTGTGTTTCGTCCGCCACCCAGCCACCATAAACCAGCATAAAAATTCTAACTTTGATCGAGAACGTGATATTCCGGGTTGATACGAGTGTTTGGGTAATCATTTAAACAATCGTTAGGGTTGGTTGCGACAATTCGTGTCGAAATATACATTTTGAAGATTTTCTTGTAGTATTTAAATTAAATTTCATTGTCTTTTTATGGTTTTATTTTGGATCATAGATTGTTAGTTTACAAGTGAACGTTGTGTAAAAAAATTGATTTTTATGGAAGCGAAACTAAAGAAAAAGAGGGTGTTTGGTTCGAGAAGTAAGAAAGGAAAAAGAGGGTTTTTTATAGTATTAATGTCTGTCTGAATGGTGTGAATAAAATATGATGCAGAATCTTATTTTTTTATAGTAGCTTGTATGGCTTATTCGGGCTTATTTTTAAGCTATTTCTTGGCTTATTTTGGGCTTATATGCCACGAAATTTTTCCAAAATCACTAGGAAAGTGATTTTGATTATTTTTGTGTTATGACGTATGTTGTGGACTATTTTGAGGCTTATGGTAGTAACCAAATGCGATACATAGCTTATAGCCTTATATTCAAGCTTAATATACGTATTTTGAGCTATGGACTCACGACCCAATTTAAAGTCTATTAAGGCCGCGGCTTAATGGGAGGGTTTATTGTGGTCCGGATTATTTTCTACTTATAAATATATACTTATATATGTAAATGGACATTGGTTTTGGACTTGGATTATATTTTTGACTTATAAAAGTTCTAATGGACCCTTGTTGGGCCTTAAAGCCCAATAAGTGATATTTAATAGTTATGAGAATTTTGACGGACTTTTGAAAGTGGAAATGTATTTAGAAAGTGATATTGAAATGATATTTTGGGGAAAAATGTGTTAGTAAGCGATAAAGATTTGAGATTTTGGGGAATATTTGTCCGAAAAGTTGTCGAATTTTGTGAAAAAATTTGAAAATAATGTTTTAAACCTTGGAAAACGTGTATAAACGTAAGGTGTCATGTCGAACTTTCGTAAAAATTTATACTTAGAAATTTGTCTTAAAAACCTGATTTTGATTTTACATAATAAAAATAATATTTTTATTATTTATTTATATAAATAACTTCACTAAAAGAAAGACGTAAAATAAAATTTTTCTCGAAATATTCTTTAATGTGTATATATAAATGAGAAAAAAAACGTTTCACATTTATAGACCGAATAATGTTATTTTGAAATGTCTAAGGTTACCGAATGGACTTGTCGAAATATATTTATAATTATTAATTATAAATATGTATTTATATTATTACTATTTTTCTCTAAATAGTAACAAGTATGTATGTATCGTGGAATAAAAACATTGATATGATTGTGGATGTTTAAGTCGTCAACCATCTCACACCACTAAAACAGGTTTTGGTAATTGTACAACTCGTTTAAAACACTATGCTTCAAGCGTGGAGATTGTTTTGGAATGAATTATAATGGGGGACATTTAACAGGACTAGGAGGTCGTGTGGCGGGCGACGTTGCATATTGCTTGTATTATTAAGATTTGTGTTGCAAAATACTTGCTTTAGGTGAGTTTCTCCCGTAGCCCCACCCCACTTTTTATAAACTAGCATGTGTTTTCCGTTGGGGGAAAATGATACACAAATGTGTTTTGAAATGTTTTGAATTGATCTGTTTCGAAAAGTTGTTTTCCTTTTTGGGAACAAGTATGTGCTTATGACTGCCTATGGGTGAATATTAATGTGTTGACTTACATGCATGGTTTTTGTTTGGCATGGAGCAAGGTTCTGTTGGTATACTATGCATATGCTGTGTTTGGCATGCAAGGTTATGTATGGTACTTGCATGTGTTGTGTTTGGAATGCAAGGTTCTGTGTGGTAGTTGCATGTGTTGTGTTTGACATGCAAGGTTCTATGTGGTTCGCCCTAATATAGTGCTCCAGCTGGTAGGCCCTTTAGGTACGTATGAATTGGGAGATTCGACTCCGGGGGTTTAATTATTGGATGTTAGATATACTAGCGGGGGATGTTATGTCTTGGATTGTTAACATATATTCACTTACAATAACACTATTGTGCCACTGTTGAAATATCTGCACAACAACATTTGGGTTTAAAAGGTCAAACCTAACGAGCTCAACCAACATTATTTTGACGTTTTCGAGTATCATTTTCAGTGAAGTGAAAGAAGAGTAGTTTTTGGTAATTATGATAGCAGACTTAGAAGTATCTCGTTGGGATTTTCGTTGATGTCTTTTGCTTGCTTGTTGGTTTGAAATCTGTATTTGGATTATTAAGAATAAAGTTGGATAATGGTTCCCCGTGTGGGCAGTTGAATAAGTGTAAAGAGAATTGTGGATTTAGTAGCGATTTAGGAACATATCACTTGAGATAGTTCCAGGTTGATGGCCTTCATCAGCACTTGGAGTTTATACAAGGTAGTTTTCTTTATTTTGTATCTTGTGTTATGATTGATCATTATGTTGCATTCCCGAGTTTTCGCCATTGTCGGGGTGTGACAGATTGGTATCAGAGTCAAGGTTATAGAGAAACAACGTTGATTGGCCAAGACAATACCTAGGATCCGTCGTCTAGTTGCGTATAGGATCTATGTGCGCGGTGTTCCACTTTTGTGTGCCTTTGTGTGTTCGCGGTTTAGTGCCTTAGTTATGTCAGTCATTGAAATGGGTAGGCTCAATATTGAATATGAATGGTGGAGGAAGCGAATATAGTTAACGGGGCCAAACGTGGTTATAAGCGTAACAAATCACAACTCTACTATACTTATAATGTTGTTCACAAAACAAATCGATGTTGACAACCGTAGGGTTGGTGTATAGAGTGTATATTGGTATATATATAGTGAGATATTCTATATATATATATATTAGTCTTCCCACTTACCTAAGGTTGCCCATGTTCTCCCTCGTATAGATAATGCTGCCAAGAATAAGGACCCGAAGTGCTGGTCGGCCTGCTGCCGTGTCATTAAGAGGGGGAACGGGTGAACGGGTTGGTAGAGGTGGAAGGGGTAGAAGACCTAGTGAAGGTAATTATGAGCGTTTTGATGAATTGAATGGTTAAAGAAATGACCAAGGTATGGGAGCTAATAGGGTGTAGAGGGAGTCAATAGGAATGTAGAGAGAGCCAATGGGGGTGCACCCAACTTCTCAATGATCATTGCCAAAAAATTGGAGAACCTCTTACCCGCCATGTTGACTAAGGTTAGTAACCGAGGAAATGTTGGAAATCAGAATGGTAATGTGGTCATGAATAATGTTTCAGGAACGTTTGGGAATGTGGTCGGGAATGCAGACCGGGTTAGGTTGATCATATAAGTAGTTTCTTAGCATGTAACCCTAAAGGAATATGATGGTAAGGTGAGGGTTGTAGTTCTTACTCGTTGGATTGAGAAAATGGAGTCTGTGCATGATATGAGTGGTTGTAGTGTTGACCAAAAAGTAAAATACAATGCTGGTTCATTTGTGGGTAAGGCTTTAACGTGGTGGAACTCTCAGATCCGCATGCTAAGTCGGGATGTTGCTGTTAGTATGTCATGGAATGACTTTAAGTTTTTATGATAGACAAGAAGTTTTTTGATCCTAATCAGTAATGCAAAAGTTAGAATTTGAAAGTGTGGAATCACGCCAAGGTCGGGGTTGGCCATTAGCATATACTGATAGGCTTCCTTAGTTTGCAAGGTTAGTTCCACATGTGGTAACTCCAGATAGTATATTGCCTGAAGGATATGTGTAGGCCTTGCTCCACCACGATCCGTAGGATGGTGGCAGCAATAGAGCCAAAGACTATACAAAAGGCTGTGCAGATTTCTGGTGCACTGATCGATGAGGCTGTAAGAAATGGATCAATTAAGAAAGTTGAGAAAAGAGGAAGTGTGGGAGAACCTAGCAAGGATAGGAGTGGAAGGGATGATAATAAGAGGACTAGGACTATGAATGCTTTTACTACTACTGTAAACCCTGTAGGAAGAGAGAATACGGGTACTTGGCCCAAGTGTACCATCTGCAACTCCTTTCATGCACCCGGTGGGCTTTGTCGCATATGCTACAACTGCAACCGCCCAGGTCATTTGGCAAGGGATTGTAGAAGTGTGCCAAGGAATGTAAACCCTGTCAATTCTAGAAACCCAACTGTTAGGGCATGTTATGAGTGGTAGTACCACCATGTCATGACCCCCCCAAGCCTTATATATTTTCTTGCCCTAGGTGGAATAGAGCACAAGGACTGGGAGAAAATCGTCCAAATCAAGTTGCTACTAATAACGGGGGTCAGGGTCGTGGAAACCAAGGGAACCAGGCTAGGGGTAGGGCATTCATGTTGGGAGCAGAGGAAGCTCGCCAGGATCCAAACATTGTGACGGGTACGTTTACTTTGAACAATCATTTTTGCCATACTCCCTTATTTTGACTCTGTGTGGCCGATTATATAGTTAGTTTTCACTACTTTCATACCTCTGTTAGGCTTAGAGCCCAGCGACTTAGGTTTCAAATATGAGATTTAGATAGATAGCGGGCAGCTAGTAGAGATTGATAAGGTTATCAAGGGTTGCAAACTAGAAATCGAGGGTCATGGCTTTGACATCGACTTGATACCTTTTAGACATGGGAGTTTTGATGTGATTATATGTATGGATTGGTTGTCTAATTATAAGGCTGAAATAGTTTTCCATGAGAAGGTAATGAGGATACCACTACCGGATGGCAAGGTGATTAAAGTATTAGGAGAGAGACCGGATGAGAAAGCGAGATTTTTAATGGGTATTAAGAAATAAAAAGAGATTATTGTGGTTAGAGAATTTCCCGAGGTATTCCCGGATGATCTATCTGGATTACCGCTTATTCGGGAAATTGAGTTTCGAATTGAGTTAATCTCTGGAGCAACGCCGGTAGCAAAGTCTCCCTATCGTTTGGCACCTTCTGAATTGGAGGAGTTGTTTAGACAACTCAAGGAACACCAAGACAAAGGTTTCATTCGACCAAGTTTGTCACCTTGGGGTGTGCCGATATTGTTTGTTAAGAAAAAGGATGGTTCTTTTTAGGATGTGTATTGATTATAGAAGATTGGAACAAGTGACATGTTAATAATCGTTATCCCCTTCCTAGAAATTGATGATCTATTTTTGATCAACATACTGCATTTTTCTCGAAGATAGAACTAAGGACTGGAACCAAATCAGCTGAGAGTGCATGAGGATGGCATTCCAAAGACTGCGTTTAGAACTCGTTATGGACATTTCGAGTTCACTATAATGCCCTTTGGTCTGACTAATGCACCAATAATATTTATGGATTTGATGAATAGAGTTTGTAGGCCATATCTTGATAAGTTTGTGATAGTGTTTATAGATGATATCTTAATCTACTCTAAGACTCAAGAGGAGCATGTAGAACACTTAAGGTTGGTCTTAGAACTGCTCAAAAAGGAGAAACTGTATGCTAAGTTTTCTAAGTGTGAATTATGGCAAGAGAAGTGGCAGTATCTTACATTGGGCATGTGATAAATGGTAATGGGATTCATGTGAACCCTAGTAAAATTGAAGTTGTTAAGAATTGGAAATCCCCTAGAACTCCGACGGAGGTTCGTTCATTCTTAGGATTGGCTGGGTATTACCGTATGTTCATTGAGAACTTTTCTAAGATAGCTAAGTCTCTTACTATCTTGACTCAGAAAAGTAAGACTTTCGAGTAGGGTGAGGAACAAGAATTGGCATTTTAGACCTTGAAGGATAAGTTATGTAATTCGCATGTTCTAGCTCTCCCCGGTGGACCAAAATACTTTGTGGTATATTGTGATGCGTTCGGGATAGGACTAGGCAATGTGTAAATGCAAATAAGGAAAAGTGATACCTAAGGGGCGTCTAGGGCATTTGAAAATTCATGGAGGAGAATTATACTACCCATGAATATAAAAGTTGAGGGGCAGACGTTGTGATTGCACTTAAGATCTGGAGACATTATGTGTATGAGGACAAAGAGTGGTCATCTATACTGACCATAAGAGGTCTTTAGCAATCTTTAGAGTCAGAAAGAATTGAATATGCGAACACGTCATTGGATAGAGTTTTTAGTGATTAAGAACTGTGAAATTCCGCTACTAATCCTGGTAAGGCGAAGTGGTGGCTTCTAGTGCCCTAAGCATGAAGGAAAGAGAAAAGTCTAAGAGAGTTAAAAGCTAAAATATGATCCTACAACAACCGGAGTCTCAAGGGATAGGAATAACTGCGGCTCAGGAGGAGGTTTGGAATAAGTTTGCAGGATTGCAGAAAGGGTTGGATGAGATGATAGAACAGAGAAGTGATGGAACTTTGTACTACCTGGATCGAATATGGTTACCTTTAAAGGGTGAGGTGAAACCCTTATAATATTGAACCCCATAGAAGTCGAAGTACTCTGTACACCCAGGTGCTGATAAGATGTATTATGATTTGAGAGATAGGTATTGGTGGCCTGGAATGAAAAAGGATATAGCTGAGTATGTTAGTAAGTGTTTGACTTGTTTGAAGGTTAAGGCTGAGCATCAAAGGCCATCTGGCTTGCTCCAGCAACCTGAGATTCCCATATGGAAATGGGAAGGGATAGCTATGGATTTTGTGACTAAGTTGCCTAGGACTAGTAGTGGGCATGACACAATCTGGGTCATTGTAGACCGATTGACTAAGTCTGCTCATTTTCTACCTATGCGTGAGGATTATAAGATGGAAAGGTTGGCTAGATTGTATTTGAATGAGATAGTTGCTAGACATGGTGTGCCGATCTCGATTATATCAGATCGTGATAGTCGTTTCACCTCAAGGTTTTGGCAGTCAATGCAAGAGGCATTAGGGACTCGTTTAGACATGAGTACGACTTATCACCCTCAGACCGATGGTCAGAGTGAGCGTACTATTTAGACTTTGGAAGACATGCTTAGAGCGTGCGTCCTGGACTTCGGGGGAAGTTGGGATGTTCATCTTCCGTTGGTTGAGTTTTCGTATAACAATAGTTATCATTCTAGTGTGAGATGTGCTCCGTTTGAGGCATTGTATGGTAGAAAGTGTCGTTCGCCAATTATGTGGGCTGAGGTGGGAGAAGGTCAGTTGATAGGACCTGAGTTAGTGCAAGAGACTACTGAGAAGATCTCGCAGATTAAGGATAGACTTACGGCTTCGCGTAATCGTCAGAAAAGTTAGTGCAAGAGACTACTTAGAGTATTAGGAGAGAGACCGGATGAGAAAGTGAGATTTTTAATGGGTATTAAGAAACAAGAAGAGATTGTTGTGGTTAGAGAATTTCCTGAGGTATTTTCGGATGACCTACCTAGATTACCGCCTATTCGGGAAATTGAGTTTCGAATTGAGTTAATCCCTGGAGCAATGCCGGTAGCAAAGTCTCCCTATCGTTTGGCACCTTCTGAATCGGAGGAGTTGTCTGGACAACTCAAAGAACTCCAAGATAAAGGTTTCATTCGACCAAGTTCGTCGCCTTGGGGAGTGTCAGTATTGTTTGTTAAGAAAAAGGATGGTTCTTTTAGGATGTGTATTGATTATAGAGAATTGAACAAGTTGACTGTTAAGAATCGTTAACCACTTCCTAGAATTGATGATCTATTTGATCAACTGCAAGGGTCGCAGTTTTTCTCGAAGATAGATCTTAGGTCTGGATACCATCAGCTTAGAGTGCATGAGGATGACATTCCAAAAACTGCGTTTAGAACTCGTTATGGACATTTCGAGTTCACTGTAATGCCCTTTGGTCTGACTAATGCACCGGCAATGTTTATGGATTTGATGAATAGAGTTTGTAGGCCGTATCTTGATAAGTTTGTGATAGTGTTTACAGATGATATCTTAATCTACTCTAAGACTCAAGAGGAGCATGCAGAACACTTAAGGTTAGTCTTGGGACTGTTAAAAAAGGGAGAAACTGTATGCTAAGTTTTCTAAGTGTGAATTCTAGCTTAGAGAAGTGCAGTTTCTTGGGCATGTGATAAATGGTAATGGGATTCATGTAGACCCTAGTAAGATTGAAGCTGTTAAGAATTTGAAAGCCCCTAGAACTCCGATTAAGGTTCGTTCGTTCTTAGGATTGAGAACTTTTCTAAGATAGCTAAGTCTCTTACTATCTTGACTCAGAAAAGTAAGACTTTTAATTGGGGTGAGGAACATGAATAT
>BQNB010095056.1:3571-25963 GCA_026074375.1 Tanacetum coccineum
TGTTTCCTCTCTCAGCAGGAACCCACAAAGATAGCTCAAGCCCTTGATGATGAAAGGTGGGTTGAACCAATGCAAGAAGAGTTGCTTCAGTTCAAGATTCATAAGGTTTGGACCTTAGTTGACCTACCTTACAGCAAAAAGGATATTGGTACAAAGTGGGTGTATAGAAATAAGAAAGATGAAAGGGGTATAGTAGTCAGAAACAAAGCCAGGCTGGTAGCACAAGGATACAAACAAGAAGAAAGCATTGACTATGATAAGGTTATTGCTCTTGTTGCTAGGATTGAAGCAATCATGTTATTTTTGTCCTAAAAGTGCATTTCTCTAAGGTACTATTGAAGAGGAGGTATATGTAAGCCAACCTCCAAGTTTTGTGGATCCAGAATTTCCAGAAAAAGTTTATAAAGTGGAGAAAGCCTTATATGGTCTACACCAAGCTCCTAGAGCTTGGTATGAGACTCTCTCTACCTATCTGCTGGATAATGGATTCTACAAAGGTCAAATTGATAAGACTTTGTTCATAAAAAGAGTCAAGGATGATATTCTACTGGTACAAGTATATGTAGATGACATCATCTTTGGTTCTACTAAAAGTCTTTGTGTACAGATTTTGAGAAAATAATACATAAAAGGTCCCAGATAAGTTCAATGGGAGAGCTCACTTTCTTATTGGGTTTACAAGTCAAGCAAAAAGAGGATGGGATCTTCATTAGTCAGGAGAAGTATGTTGGTGAAATCTTGAAGAAATTTGGTTTTTCTAGTATAAGGACATCCAGTACTCCTATGGAAACCAACAAGGCTTTAACAAAAGATGAAGATGGTGAGGATGTTGATGTCTATTTATACTAGTCAATGATTGGGTCATTGATGTACCTTACATCCTCTAGACTAGATATTATGTTCTCAGTTTGTGCATGCTCAAGATTTCAAGTTCAGCCAAAAGTTTCCCATTTGAATGCGGTAAAAAGAATCTTTAGATACCTAAAAGATGTTGTCAGTTTAGACTGGATTGTGCATGTCCCAGTTTAGACTGGAAATCCACAACAAGATGTTGTCAAATTATTGGTTCAAGGTTAATCTTTTGGCAGTGTAAAAAGCAGATTGTGGTGGCTAACTCAACTACTAAAGCTGAGTATATTGATGCTTCTCACTGCTGTGGTCAAGTGCTTTGGATCCAAAATCAGTTGTTGGATTATGGATACAATTTTATGCAGACGAAGATTCATGTTGACAATGAGAGTACTATTTGTGTTGTCAAGAATCCAGTCTATCATTTTGAAACAAAGCATATAGAGATTAGGCATCATTTCATTAGAGACTCTTATGAGAAGAGACTAATAGAGATGGTCAAGATACACACTTATCATAATGTAGCTGATTTTCTCACTAAAGCTTTTGATGTGTGTAGGTTTAATTTTCTGGTGGCAAGCATTTGTATGCTTAATTTATAGCTGCATTGGTTGATGGGAGGTTAGTTGTTATGGATGGATTGATACTTGAATTAGGTTAGAGATGCTCTTTGGAGTAAATTTGGGTGTTAAACATGGTAACAAGTTCGTCAGTGCTGTCAGACTTACTTTATGCTGTTTGTCGAAAGTTAGTGCTGCCAGGTATAAAGTTAGTGCTGCCAAGAAAAATTTAGTGATGTTGGGTTACCGTTAGACAAAGTACCGCTAGGGGTCTAATGTGTAATTATAATGGTTTCTTTACCAATGAGTTTTAATCACACATTAACCTCACGAATTCTCTCTCCCATGCTCTAAATTACAAATCCTAATCGCAATTCCTTGCCGACCATCTAGATTGTTCATCAATGGCTGACCTTACTTTCAATAATCAACACAACATGGTTGCTTGCTTAGATAAAACTAACGGGAATGCTGAATTTCATGAGATAGCGGACTTCCTTACTTCCAGTTCGATTCATTATGCACTCTCTATAAGTCCTACTATATATGCTTCCTACATTGAATAATTTTGGAACACTGCCAATTCCCAAACAGTCAATAATATAAAGCACATTCATGCTACTGTTGATCGCAAGGCAGTGGTAGTACAGAGGCATCAGTAGGAAGTTCTCTTCTCTTTAATGATGTTGATGGTACTGCTTGCCTAACAAATGAAGCTATTTTTCAAAACCTTGCATTAATGGGGTATGAGGGTGAATTTAACAAACTTACTTTTTAAAAATACCTCTTCTCTCCTCAATGGAAGTATATGATACATACCATCCTTTATTGTTTAAGTTTAAAATCTATAAGCTGGAATGAATTTTCAACCAATATCGCTTCAGCTATTGTATGTTTAGCCACAAATTAAAAGTTTAACTTTTCTAAACTTATTTTTGATGGTATGTGGAGGAACTTGGATAATCCTAAAAAGAAATTTCTTATGTATCCAAGGTTTTTAATGGTCTTTTTGAACAATCAAATTAAGCTTGGTGAACCTTTTAATGATGTTTATATTACACCAGCTCATACTTTAAAGGTTTTCTCAAACATGTTCAGAAAAGGACAAAAGTTTTCGGGCAGAATAACACCATTGTTTCCAAGTATGATGGCACAACAAGCAGTGGCAAAAGGTGAAGGTTTAGGAAATTCCCCTGAATCCCAACCAACACCTTCTCCTGCTCAAACTATAATTGAACAACAAATCCCTGTTATTGAATCATCATCACCCCAAAATACTCAAAGCCCTAGGCAAGACTTACATGAGCACACTGAGTTACCTCAAACTAGTGTGCCTTTCCTAAAGGTAGCAGATGAGGCTGTCCATCGGGAGTGGGTGACAGAATGGTGAGGGCTGCCAAGGACAGTGGTAACATATCTAAGACCCAATCTATGGCAACACTTAATGAGCCTACTCCTCAAGGAGAAGGTTCAGATAGTGGTCCCGGGTGCTAAGAAACCATGGGGGTGCTCAAGCTCAGACTAGGTATGAGGGGGTATCTATTCAGTCCAAAGATCCACCTCTCTGAACAGTTAACACAGTTGGAAGTGGGGAGGACAGTATGGAACAAGACTATGAATTGACGATTAATATGCCACCTACACCTCATGATTCACCTCTCTCAGGAGGTAACACACCTGGAAGTAATGAGGGTAGAATGGAACTGATTCAAGAATTGATGGAAACTTGTACCTTATTGACTAAAAGGGTTCTTGCCTTAGAGGAAGCAAAGACTACTCAAGACAAAGTGATTACCATATTGAAATTGAGAGCCAGGAGGCTAGAAAAGAAAAGAAAGGCAAGAACTCCACAACCCATGAAGAGGAGACTGTTTAATGGCAGAGTTAAGACTTCTACTGACATAAGTTTGGGTGAGGATGCATCGAAACAGGGGAGGAATTATGATAAAACAGAGGAGCTTAACTTGACTGATGGAGCTGATACATAAGTAATTGTAGAAGACAAGGGTAGTGGTGAAAAAGGTGGTAGTACTGCTGATCAAGTTAATACTACTAGGCCTGAAGTTAGTGCTGCTACTCTATCTACTCCTCCTACAACAACAAATGTATTTGATGATGAAGATCTTACCATTGCTCAGACTTTAGTATAATTGAGGAGTGAAAAAGTAAAAAAAAGGAAATATTTCAGAGATGTAGAAGAAACTCCTAGACTAATCAGATCAACTACAACACTTCAACCTCTTCCAACTATTGATCCAAAAGACAAAGGTAAAGGTGTACTGGTGGAAAAAGAGAAGCTAGAGAAAGTAAAAAGAAAGGATCACGGGTTAGCTCAAATTGAAAGTGATGTAGAGTTAGCTCAAAGAATACACGAGGAAGAGTTAGTTGAGTTGGACAGAGCACAAAAAGAAAGACAAAAGGAAGAAGAGGCTACTAATGCTGCTTTGGCTGAAGAGATTGATGAAATTCAAGCCAGAATGGATGTTATTCATGAACTGGCTGTAAGACTGGCACTTGAAGAGCAAGAACAGTATACATTTAAAGAAAGGGCCAGATTGTTAGCAGAATACTTTGAAAGAAGAAAGAAACAATTGGTAACAGAAAGAGCAGAGGCAATAAGGAACAAATCACCTGCATGAGCTCAAGTCAGAAACAGGTTGATTACATACCTCAAACATATGGTTAAGTACACTCATCAACAATTGAAGCATAAGACTTTAGAAGAACTTCAGAAGCTATACCAAAAGGAGAAGAAGTAGATTGATGACTTTAAGCCTATGGATTCTGAAGAAGGTGGTAGCAGTACAAAGAAAGCTAGCAGTGGGTTAAAAAGAGCAGCAAGTTCAACTAGTAAGCAAAAGTCACACAAGAAACCCAAGGTGATAAATGAACAAAAGGCTGCAGATAGTGATGAAAAGCACAAACAGTGTTTGAAGATAGTTCTAGATGAGGACACAACTATCAACTATGAGACTTTAGCTATCCAAACTCCAATTGTTGATTGGGAGTCTCAACTACTAGCAGAAATGGAGGCATAAGATATACATGTCTACAAGCTGACTAGAGCTGATGGAAGTTTTAGACACTTCAAGGATTTTGCCAGAATGCTTGAGATTTTGGATAGGCAAGACTTGGTTGATCTTCATAAAATTGTAATGCAGAGATTTCAAGAAAATGGTCTTAAAGGGCATGATCTAAATCTCTGGGGAGATTTGAGGATCATGTTTGATTCCAATGAAGATGATGAAGTCTGGCTAAGTCAACAAGAATGGAAGTTGTTAAGCTGGAAGCTGTATGAGACTTGTGGAGTTCATACATTGGTGGTGGATGGTACTTTAGTGACTTTGAACATGTTTGTAGAAAGAAGGTACCCTCTCATCAAAGAAGTGCTGCAAAGAATGCTGGAGTCTAGACTAGAAGCTGATGCTCAAAGTACGTTGGCTTTAGATCTTATTAAGTTTATCAAGCTACAACTAAAGGAATAAAAAAATGTTTGGATACATCCTCCTAGTGACCAAGATGCTTAAACTGAAGAAACTGGTCATTAACACAGTGAATATCAAGTTTAGGGGAGGATTATTACGATTTAGAGGCTTTTACGTTTAGTACTGTTAAGTTCTGAGTTGGTGCTGCTAAAGAAGATTGAAGAAAACAGACAAAGTCATTAGTGCTGTTAGTTATATTAGTTAGTACTGTCAGTATAGTTAGTACTATTAGTTACTAGTTAGTGTTGTTAGTACTGCTATTATGATATGCATGAGTTAAATTAGGAATAGATATGCATTATCATTATACGCGTTTTGTAAGCTCATTAGGGTTTCCTTAGTGTATAAAAGAAATCCTACGGCATAGTTAGAGATACATCAATCACATATCTCATAGTTAGTTATTCTGTAACCTAGGCAGAATATTAGCAATCACTATATTTAAATTTTATTATTCATTTTTCTTCTTTGTATTGCAAATTAGATTTCGCATAACTTGTAGTATTCACAATCATAGTTTCTCTTATAGTTAGTTTGGATTTATCCAGATTAACTAAGCTTTAACAAGCTAAGAAGATTTGTTCATTGGGATCAACATTTCTCAAAAAAGTCTTTATTTTATTAACATGTGTGTATCCCTATAAATCATATACAACTTTTTGAGCCACTTTTATATCTTAAAAAAGTGTTGGTGACGGTAAATGGGTAAAACTCTTTTTACATTTGTATATGTATCGAAGATATAAAATAAGTAAATCTTTGTTTGACCAAAATATATTTTATGCACGAAACATAATAATTATTTGGGTTTTTAGTTTTTTATATTCTATAAATATTAACGCTTTTAAAAAAATTTTGTAAGAAAACCTAAAATTGTATAAAACTACTTAAATTTAAAAAATATTAATTTAATATTTTAAATATTTTATAAATATTATTTTAAATTTAAAAAGTATGAAAAAATTTAGAAGTATGAATTTTTTTTTTTGCACCGTACATCTTTATGGCAACAAAAAGACAACTATCCCATCCTTTTGGACCTTCGTTAGTATTTAACGGAAAATAAATTTGCACCGTTAGTCCAAGGGATTTATCGTGCCTCAAAACATTGACGGAGGGATGTGTTTTTGGCAAAAAATTTAAAGAGGGAAGTGAAACAGTTTTTTAAGAAACTGATTTTTGCACTTTACTCAAATATAAATTATACACAAATTTAAAAAAAGGGTTAATTCCATATATCATAAACTTAAACCTTATAATGTCACATTTACCCAACCAAAACTCATAATGACATATATACCTACTATATATAACAGTTTGTCATATTTACCCATTTCTTCATAAAACTAGTTAAAATATAATTTATGTTATTAAAATTCCCATTATACCCCTAATAACTTAATAAAGAAATTGATCCTAAATCAATTCTCATCATCACCTGATGATACCGTATCACGTACGTCCTTTTCGAGGGTTAATTGTCGTAATGCATGATAAAAAACCAACTTACATTAGAACCTCTAAATTTAACACACGACTACAACACTAAATCATGAAGGAAATGATTTCAAACTTGAAAATTAAATATTAAAGTTTAACCTTTTGAAGTAATGTGTAGAATGGACTTTCTGAGTTGTAGGGAGTAGTTTTAATGGTGTTGTATCTTTTATGGACATGATGCTATGGTATGTTCAAGAATTTGGAACTTAAAGTATTCGAAAACTCTGACCCAACCAATGCTCCCAACACAGCCTAAGAGTTGCGAGTCTGTATGGATGTAAGTATGTAAGTGTATGATATGAGATCCAGTTGCTAAAAACTAAGCAGGAAGATAAAACGTAAGTTATGCGCTATCAGTTGCAAGTATATGGTTAATGTTGTGAATTGATTTAGGATCAATTTCTTTATTAAGTGAGTAGGGAATTTTAATAACATAAATTATATGTTAACTAGTTTTAGGAAGAAATGGGTAAATGTGACAAATTGTTATTTATATCGGGTATATATGTCATTATGAGTTTTGGTTGGGTAAATATGATATTATAAGGTTTAAGTTGGGACATATGGAATTAACCCTTAAAAAAAAATATAATTTAAGATATTTAAATCGTTTAAAAAACCTGGCCCAAATAATATCCCCTAAAAAGCCCAAAGCGGGTTGTATATATAATCGGTGTTTTGTAAGATTGTTTAGGGTTAGTTTTTCATAATCGGGGTTTCGTAGGGTTAGTTTTCAAACAGTTGACCGTGAGGATGTAATGAATGCAGTAAGGACGGATGCTAGGTCAGTAATATTTATTTGTTGATTTTTACAAATGATTTAGAGCTATATAATTGTCTGCTTTGAATATTTATGACTATTATATTTGCTTTGAGTATTTATTATGACTATTGTCTGCTTTTAGTAGTGTTTTTTTTTAATAGACCATTGTATTTTCAAAACTTAACTAACATGAGTATTTTTAATTATATAGTATCTAATTTATATTAGTATTTATATTTTCTTCATTAATATAATAAAACAATGGAAAAAAGGTAGGAGCATTAAACCCTAAAGAAACCATCTTCTTCCTCATGCACGGCTATAACATGACATCTGATTCTTAACGTGATCAAAGTTCAACCCTCACCGTGCCGATTGTCACTGTCTTTACCGCTGCACCATAGTCGACTTCTTGTAGTTATTTTTCGGTCTCCCACTCTATTAGGTCTGATCGCTTACCTTCAAGCCCTGTTATTCTTTGTTTTTTATTTTCCTTCTCAAAGATGATCAAGTGTCATGATGTATTATTATAACAAATAAAAATAAGAACTTGTATCAGTCAATGGATAGAACATCAAAAAGGAAAGAAAAGAAAAGTTATCTTGTTGTAGAATGAAACTTTGTATCATGCAGTAATGTACATTTAAGGCATAATATACATAAGAAATTTGATTTCTAACATGCGGAATAAGATTCTTTGTTTGAGATTGTGAAATGTATTAGTTTAGCTATCTCTTTTATTTCTGAAAATGGTTTTTCTTGTAAGTATTGATGAAAGCTTGAGAGTAGCCTGTCAATGGTGGTCAATAAATTAGTTACACTCGCGACTACAAAGATCAAAACGACGAGTATGCCTTAAGGGACCAATCTATATGTTTTAATAACATACCCTTTTTAGTTTATATTCGTGTTTACATGCTTCTGTGTCGTGATATTTTGTTTCGGTTAGCATGAATCGAAAATGAATAGCTTGTTATGTTCATTTGGTTATGTTTATTGAAAGCTACTGTTGTGTAATAAGTATTTGATTTTCTTTTCTATCCGTGTTACTATATATTTGTTGTTGAATAATTAGGAAGGGTTAAATGGCAACATTCGCTTTTTGATATTTATGCAAATATGTTACCGCGTGTATGCGGTGGTTTAAGGTCTGCAAGTTAGTGTGGTATTTGATCAGCAATAGTTTTAAATTGCAGTCTGCAATTTAAAGTTATGGGATTTTGGTTGTTCATGACAAGTATGGTACAAGTGTGAAAACTTATACAAAGATCAAGAACAAACACCTTTTATGAATTCAACCAACCTCCCCTTTTATTTTTTATCACAACATGAGTCTAACACTTCAAATGTGTTAACTGGTTTTGAGTTCTAGAAACAAACCTAACTACAATCTTCAAATCTCAACAGGCTGAGAAGAGAAGATGAACAAACGAAAACAATGAAAACAACAAGAATGAAAATATTGAATGATAACCCTAAAACAGATATAGAACTATAGATTATATAGGAACTCAAGTTTCATTTTTAGCCTCCCTTCATTTCTTTAAGGCTCCTCTGTCTTTCAATCACTGCACATTTTGAATGTGTGTTGCAGTTATCAAAATACAAAACATTGGGAAAAACAAAATAACAAAAAATAAAACTTACTCTTACTGAGTGTGCCTTTTGTCTTTTGTTTACTTTCATCATTAGTCCTTAGTACAGGATGGGCTTAATATTCTCAATATTCCCCCTTAAACCAATCCTATACAAATCTGTCAAATCCATATATTCACAAAACTTATTGTGATCAACCACACTTAACCCTTTTGTAAAAATATCAGCAGAATTATTAGCTGACATGATTTTTACAGTTTTAACAATTCCATTTGCCACTTTTTCTCTCAAGAAGAACAATTCAATCTCAAAATGCTTTGTCCTCTCATGAAAGACAGGATTAGCAGCAATCTGAATAGCTGAACTATTATCACAATGTAAAGGTACTGGGAGAGATGTATTCACTTTTAGCTACAAGATTTTAGAATCCACATAACTTCACAGTCACACTATCATGTAATGGAACAGGCTGAGATGTACTGACATTTAACTCAGTCAATATTTTTAGAATCCACATAACCTCACAAGTTACACTATTCATAGCTCTATATTCTGCCTCAGCAAAAGATTTAGAGAGCATAGACTGCTTCTTACTTTTCCAGGAAATAAGACTTTTACCCATAAACACTGCATACCCAGTAACAGACTTCCTTGTTACTTTGCACTTTTCCCAGTTAGAATCTACATACACCTTTAAATCTAAATCACTTCCTTTATTAAAGGAAATCCCTTTCCCTGGAGCAACTTTAAGATATCTTAAAACCCTGAATGCAAGCTTTAAATGAGACTGTAAAGGTGATGCATAAACTGACTAAGAACATGAACTGCATAGCTTATATCAGGCCTAGTATGAGTCAAATAGATCAATTTTGCAATAAGTTTTTGATAATTGTTTATCCCTGTTAAAGGATAATCAGTATTAGCAACTATTCCTTTAGAAAGTTTTACAACACCTTCTTTAGACTCAATAGGAGTACCACAAGGTTTACAACCTAACATACCAAACTCTGTTAACAATTCTAGATAGTATTTCCTCTGAGTTAAGATCAAACCATCATTACTCTCCAAAACTTCTATACCCAAGAAATACTTCAATTTACCCAAATCTTTAATCATGAATTTTGAACTCAAAAAGATTTTGAATTTATCAATTTCATCACTATTGTTACCATAACAATATCATCTACATAAACAAGTAAAACAATGATTATTCCATTTTTACTTTTAGTAAATAAAGAAAAATCACTTTTACTTTGCTTAAAACCATTTTCAAGTAAAACAGATGTAAGTTTCTCATTCCATTTTCTTGGTGCTTGTTTTAAACCATATAAAGATTTCACCAATTTGCAAACCCTTTTATCATCTTTGGAAAAATAACCCTCAGGCAAAGATATATAAACATCTTCTTCCAGATCACCATACAAAAATGCATTGTTAACAACAAGTTGATACACAGGTCAGCCATTAAACACATCTAAAGACAAAAAGCATCTAACAGTAACAATTTTAACAACTGGAGAAAATGTTTCATCATACTCAATACCCTCTTTTTGATTATACCCTTTAGCAACTAATCTTGCTTTAAACCTTTCTACATCTCCTGTTGACTTATACTTAACCTTCTAGACCCACTTGTTACCAATTGGTTTTCTTCCAATAGGTAATTCAGTTATTATCCAAGTCTCGTTCATATTTAAAGCTTCTATTTCTAGGTTCATAGCCTCTATCCACCTAATATCTTTTGATGCTTCATCAAAAGTCTTAGGTTCTACAATTTTATTCAGGCTAGTAGAAGAATTAAATTTTTCTACACTTAGATTGGAATAATTCACATGTTTGTCAATACTATATTTGACCTTAAAATCAACCTTAAAATCACTAAACTTTTTAGGCATACTTGTCTTCCTAGAAGACCTCCTTAGGTTAACCTCACTCTGACTGTCTGGAACCATATTTGGAATTTCAAACATTTCATTAAACTCATGATAAAAATTGTCATCACCCTCAGATTCTTTATCATTTTCTACAAGTATTGCACGTTCCTCTATGTCACTAACTGCTTCTGTTGGTTCACTGTCATCAGGATGCTTCCCCTCATCCCTTTTAGTGTTCCTAGTATTTTCAGTACCTTCAGATGACATATGGTATGTGCCTTCACTAATTTCAGGCTCCTTATCTCTCCTATCATCATAGGGTTCACTTGACCTAGACTCATTCTCATCATAACTGAAAAAATTAAGACTAGTTTTAATTTCAAAAACCATTAGATATTCCTTACATTCTTTATTATTCTTAAAAGGAAACACTGTTTCATAAAACTTCACATCCCTATAATAAAAAACCTTTTTACTTTCAAGACTAAAAATCTTATATCATTTCTTATCATTTGAGTAACAAATAAACACACACTTTTCAGACCTAGATGAGAATCTGTCAGAGTCATTAAGCACAGTTGAAAAACAGAGACAGCCAAAAGTTTTTAAATGGGAGAGATTTGGTTCTATATTAAAAACTAGTTCATATGGTGACTTTCCAGACAAGACAGAGCTAGGCAACCTGTTAATCATATAAACAACTATTAAAATACACTCAATCCACATGTTCAATGCGATTCCCCCTTAAACATGAGGGCTCTACCTACATTTAACAAATGCCTATGTTTCCTCTCAGCAATACCATTTTGCTGAGGGGTATATGGACAAGAAGTCTGATGAAGTATACCTTTTTCTTTACAAAACCTATCCATATTTTAATTAATAAACTCAGTACCATTATCATTTCTAAAACTTTTATTGTTTTATCAAACTGATTTTTAACCAAATTAAAAAAGGTCACAATATGATGGAATACTTCATATTTGCCCTTTAACAGAAAAACCCAAACAACTCTCGTAAAATCATCCATAATAGTTAAAAAATACTTATAACCCTCTTTACTTTGAACCTTATAAGGACCCCACACATCTAGGTGAACAAGTTGTCCAAGAACCTTGTATTTATGCTCACTTAAAGGAAATAGATCTCTGGTTTGTTTAGCCTAATGGAAAACATCACAAATATTATCATCACTATCTTTTTCAAAATCTAGTTTAGCTTTTAAATGTTTAGAACTTGGTTAGTAGGATGACCAAGTCTTTTATGCCAAATACATTTAGACAAACAACATACTTCAATATTATTATTAACAATTCTTTTACATGTATTTAAAAAATATAGCCCATTACTCTGACTACTAGTCCCCACTTGGGTCCTTTGAACAGAATCCTGAATAACACAAATAGTTTCATCAAAAATCACTCTATACTTATTATATTTACTTAGTTTGTGCACTGATAGAAGACTGACTTCATATCCTGGCACCACTAACACATCATGAATAACAATTTGATCAGTTAGCCTAAGACTACCTATATGGGTGACCACGGCCTTAGTACCATTTGGATGACCAACTATTATGTTAAGTTTAAACATATTTAAAACAGCATAAGTCATATGTTGACTAGCTCCAGAATCAATGATCCATCCAATATATAGCTTATATAACCTTATGTTAGAATTATGATTAAAAAAACCTTGAAGAACAAAATCTAATCACACAATTTATACCTGCTATATTTACAGGCATACTGCTGGAACCTGACTTGTCACTAATTAAGGCCATCAACTTCTTAAATTGTTCATCAGTGAAAGAGTTACTAGTTGACTGATCCTTACTACCTGAAACAGAATTACTACTAGAAGCATCCTTATTAAAACCACTGTTATTGTTCTTCTTAAAATTAGGAGGATATCCAACTAATTCAAAACACCTATCAGCAGTATGACCATTCATATTGCAATGAGTACATAACAAATTAGTTATGTTTAACCTTCTAGATTGATTATTATTGTTATTATTGTTCCAATTATTATTTCTTGTGTTTGGTCTAGAAACAAAAGCAGAGTTTCTAGTCTTAGGGGTAGAATGAGATGATGATCCCCTGTGGGACTCATCTCTTGACAGGGTAGCAAAGGCCCCCTTAACATCAGACCACTGACACATAGGAAGTGGATCAGATGTGAGACTAAAGCTTCTATAGGAGCAAGAAACCCACCAAGTCCCAAAAGTGAAACTGTATCAACTTAATAGTACATTAAAGTCCCTTCAATTTGTCAGGAGATTTCACAAACCCCAGATTAGGCAAATTGACAAGTGAGTGTCCATACTGCCTCCAAAGAGCTTGAAATTTGTGATAATACTCAGAACAAGGAAGACCAGACTGGGACATGAGAATGAATTTTATAATGCATATTAAAAATCACAGAACCATCTTGTTTACTATAGGTCTCTTCTAATTCATCCCAAACAACCTTAGCATTTTTAGAAAAAACCTGACCCATAAACACATCATGAGAAACACAACCAAGAATCCAATTAAGAACCACATAATTACACCTATCCCATTGTTCTTGCATAAAACCTTCTTCTGAAGGCCTAACCAACTTACCATTTATGAAACCAAGTTTATTTTTAGTATGAATAGCAATTGTTAAAGCAGCCTTCCAAACTTTATAATTTTCAGTACCTTCAAGTTTAAAATTGATTAAAGGTACTCCACTAGTATCATTACTATGCAAGAACAATGGATCATACTGGTCAATCTTATCCTCTTCAGAACTAGAGGCTTGCCCCTTATCCTTAGGAGGCTTTTCACCCTCAACCATAATGACAGATTGAGCAAACAAGACAAACAAATAAACAGATAACACAAATCCACCAGATGGTAGAATAAACTCAAAAATAAGTGTGACACAGGGTATACACCTACTATCAGGCTATTGAACCAGGATTCCTTGCTTCTTATAGAAGTAGGTCAAGATTCACCTTAATAGTACCAAGAATGGATGTATACACAAGAAACCAAACAACTGATTTTTGAGTTTATTGAACCAAACACCTTCAATCACAAATAATCCACCAATCACAAAACCACAACAAATCCCTTAAACTAATCCCTTCGCCAATCAACTACAAAACCTAACAAAAACCTAAGAGATAAAGCGTGAGAGGTGTTACAGAGCACGCAATTAACAGCAATCCAATAGAGACAAGATGTCTCACAACCAGCACCAATGCCAACACCAATATGCAGCGGAAACTGAACCTGAAAAACAAAAGAAAACAAAGTTAGGAAAAGAAAATCCACACAAAATTATTGGAAACAACAATTGACAATCAATGATTCAATTAATGAACCCAAGAACCCCTGAATTAGAGTTTTGATACAGGAAAACCCTAATTGAAGACGAATAAACCCAAGAACACAATATCAACACTTGTTGATTGACGGGAACCAGATAGGAACAGAAACCCCCAAATTTTTAGAAACCCTAAAAATTTGATTAATCACAAATCACTCAAGAATTAACCAAATCGATTAATTCAACCACTTATTAATCGATTAACAACTCGACCAAACCAGATCTGAACTCAAAACACAAAAACCCCAAAAATAATTTGAAACCCTAATTTTTTCCACGATTAAAACCAACGATCTTTGTATCAAAGCCAACCTGGCTCTGATACCATGTGAAAACTTATACAAAGATCAAGAACAAACACCTTTTATGAATTCAACCAACCTCCCCTTTTATTTTTTATCACAACATCAGTCTAACACTTCAAATGTGTTAACTGGTTTTGAGTTCAGAACTGATACAAGAAACAAACCTAACTACAATCTTCAAATCTCAACAGGCTAAGAAGAGAAGATGAACAAACGAAAACAATGAAAACAACAAGAATGAAAATATTGAATGATAACCCTAAAACAGATATAGAACTATAGATTATATAGGAACTCAAGTTTCACTTTTAGCCCTCCTTCAATATCTTTAAGCTCCTCTGACTTTCAAACTTGCACCATTTGAACCCTGCAGTTACAAATAAAAAACATAGGAAAACCAAATAACAAAAATAACTTACACTTCTTACCCTTTTGTCTTTTGTTTACTTTCATCATTAGTCCTTAGTACAGGATTGGGCTTAATATTCTCAATAACAAGCCTATTAGTTAATTCGTGGATCATTTGGGATTTTCAGTTTTCATTTGGGTTCATGGGTCGGTGGGTCAAGGCATGTCTTGTCTTTCTTTGTGTATTTCGGGCATATCATTTTGGTATGCAATTGATAGTGTTTCTTGTCATTTAGTTTTTCTGTTAGTGAAACTAATAAATTGTTTGCAATGGTTTGTATTATGGTTATAAAGTTAGACTAGAATAGATAAGAATTGTAATATATGATGTTCGAATTTATGTTATTAGAAACGTGAGTGCAACTATATAAAGTTTATGGGTCTTAGGTGAAAAGATAAAAATTAACATACTATTTTAAATATCTTTAAAAATACTTATTTTTGTTAATTAACTTTTAGATATACCATGATCAATTAGAAAAACTCCTTTGTAACTGTTTGCTACTAATATTTATGAGTATTATGTGTTTTATCGTGTTTAAATATGTTATTTGTATTTATTTGTGTTTTTGTTTTCAAGGAGTAGAAACGGTCTCGAACGAAAATAAACAAGATGCTTATAAATGTCGCTACGTTTCTTATTGTTAGCCTCACAGGATTATATGTATGGCTTCACGTCCGTACCGATACTCGTCACTTATCTGGGAACACGGGTGTGCATTTCTGTTGGGGCATTTGTGTTCGGATTATTTTCTTCTATTGCTATTATCATGTTGGGGTCGTTTAGCACACATGATTTGTTAAAAAGTCCGTTTTATATGATATGTTGTTGGACTCTCATAGTTTCAACAGTTGTTTCCTCGTGTTTGATAACCATCAAATTTTATGGCTATCAAATACGGCGAAACAAATTTTGAAACTATGAGAGTCCAAGAGCATATCATAAAAAATGGACTTTTCGACAAATCATGCGTGCAAAACGACCTAACACGATCATAGTTATGGAAGAAAATAATCCAAACACAAAAGCCCCAACAGGAAATCTGCACACACGTGTTCCCAGATAAGTGATGAGTATCTCTACGGACGTGAAGCCATACATATAATCCGGCGAGGATAACAATAATAAACGTAGCGACATTTATAAGCATCTTGTTTATTTTCGTCGGAGACCGTTCCAACTCCTTGAAAACAAAAACACATATAAATATAAATAACATATTTAAACATGATAAAACACATAATACTTAAATATTATACTTAAAGATTGGGTCCTCACATTTATTGTAGAGGCTTTAAGAGGAATAACTCATGCTTTCATATACCAAAAAATATGTCTTTAACTTGCTGAAAAGCATCTTTACTGTTAAATGAGTGTCGAGTAAATGCTATGGGATATGAGAACATTTTGTAACTCCATTTTAAGATGGGACTCAATGAATGCATAAGCTCAACTTAAAACCAAAAGACTACAAATATTGGAGTTATTGTTGGGAATTATAGATTGAGTTGATATGACAAAATAGATGAAGGACTTAAATGTTAAAGGACCTAAATGTTATTAACTATTCTTGTAACCCTAATCCCTCTAGTATATAAAGAGGGGTATGGATCTTGGTTAGATATATGATTGATATACAATGTAAACCAAAGGTGTGTGTGTGTTCTCTAGGCGTCAACCCTTATAAGGCGCCTAGGTTAGTTAGCTAGCTTATTAGTAGCTTATTAGTAGCTTATTAATAGCTTATTAATAGTATAGTAAGCCTTGTATCCTGATCAAATACAAATGAAAGGCTTCATCTTTATTAGTAAAACTTTGGTCTTAATTATAATTGTTTTAATTGTTATTCCGCATTAATCATGATTATGATATCCTAGATGAGTCAGATCCTTTGACTTAACATGTGGTATCAGAGCCTCGTGGCTCTCGATCTAGGATCTACAAGGTTTTCATATGTAAAATTTTATTTTCTGTCTTTAAATAAAAGGCCGTGTATGTTTGTTGCTGGAATGACGTTTGATATGGTTAGCAGAAGATTCGTTTAAATTGGGACAAACTGCTGATACTTTGGTTACTATTGTTTTCTGATGACACAAGATCCAAAAGGTTAATGATGACGTTAAAAACACCGATGGTTATGTTTCTGATAGATGAAGGGAGATTCTCTCAATCAATAACTAAAGCAAGTCAAGATTTGTTATAGGCAGCAAGGAATAATTATTGGTTGGTTGTGATACATTTCCTAAGGAGCAGGATTATCGGTGAATCTGATGGTGTTTGATCCGGGTATGTACAGCAGGTATCCTTGCATAAATGGCCGTTTGTTTCGGTTTTCTATATGGATAGGTGATGTGTGGGATCAAGCGTATATTTTGGAAGCAGCTTTATTTTCGCAGGATTTTAAAGATGTGATTTATGGAATAAGTAAATGGGACTGATTATTTCATTTCCATAAATATGTTGACATAAATTTATGGTGATTTACTTCATGGAGAAGTTGCTGAATTGTAGGTTGGTGTTTTACTTCTATATTATATCACCTATATATTCGGGATTTTCTCAACTGCTATGATTAAACGTGGGTTATGAAAACAAATTTTGTTTGCTACTTTAGGGGACGTGAATATGGCATATGATATGCCTTACTTATAAAACCCTTAACGTTTTGGAAGGTTACCAAAGTTGCTTCTTGTATTTTCATCATGATTTGTGACATTTTTTTTGTACTGGTCATTCGTGCTGGTCCTCATACGGTTTTTGCTGGTTGCTTTGTTCGTTCTTGCTGGTTACATATGATTACTACTGGCCGATGTCTTATGCTTCTTACTGGTAGGCTTACAGTTATTGCTATTGCTGCTTGTACGCTTCAGTTTGTGCTGATTGGTTAACGTTTCTACTAGAACTTATTTGTGGGTTGTTCAGTTTGCCTTGACCGATATTGCTTAGTTTAATTGATATTAGTACACACACACATCTGGATCTCGGGACACTATTGATGCTTATGGCTTGGTTACTTCTCATTGTTTTGGTTTGGTGTTCGCAAGTCGTTTATTACATCACATAATAATGCCGTGTTTAATGTCTGGGACCAAACCCCTTAATAATCAACTGGCTATGAAGAGTTTGATCAGGATCAGCGATGAAACCTACAGAGATACAATATACGTTTGTATCTGGTAATAATTACCCGTTTTGATCTGAGATTGATCAAACCGTTTTATTATTGTTGTGATTCGATGTGACTTCGATGGAAGGTTATGGAGAGGTAGGTCTGGGACCAACGATGAACCATAACTAGATGTGAAAAACATGTCCTTGTTTTCGCAAAAAAATCAGAATAGGATGTTGTGAAGATGATTGATGCATTAGCATAAATAAACGATTTAGTAACAAGTTCACACCTTTTTTTTGTGAATACAACAAATGAAATTATGCAGATTCGCCTACTGAGCAACAGTTACATAAGAGAGGAGGATGTTCTTGCACTTGGATGTTTCACTAATACCAACTACTTCATGCCAATTAAAGTCCGTGATTCATAGACATGCACTTCTTAAGGGGAAGTCTTCAGATGATCCCTACTTGAGTTGATAAGACAAAAAGGGGAAGAGTGCATGGATCAAGGGGAAGTCTTCATCAACTTCAGGGGAAGCTCGTGCTTATGAGTTTTGTCATTATCAACTAGGGGAAGATTGTTGGGAATTATAGATTGAGTTGATATGACAAAATAGATGAAGGACTTAAATGTTAAAGGACCTAAATGTTATTAACTATTCTTGTAACCCTAATACCTCTAGTATATAAAGAGGGGTAAGGATCTTGGTTGGATATATGATTGATATACAATGTAAACCATAGGTGTGTGTGTGTGTTCTCTAGGCGTCAACCCTTATAAGGCGCCTAGGTTAGTTAGCTAGCTTATTAGTAGCTTATTAATAGCTTATTAATAGTATAGTAAGCCTTGTATCCTGATCAAATACAAATGAAAGGCTTCATCTTTATTAGTAAAACCTTGGTCTTAATTATGATTGTTTTAATTGTTATTCCGCGTTAATCATGATTATGATATCCTAGATGAGTCAGATCCTTTGACTTAACAGTTATACACATTTAAAACCAAAAGAGTACAAACAGAGTGTTCCTGTGGTTCTGTTACATTCTTTCAAATCCCTTTTGCAAAAGTTATACATACACATCGATAATATTTCCTGAAGCTCAAAGCTTGGGTTTTGATTTCAGGTTTTTGATTTCAATTTCTTTTTGATTTTGAAATTAGGGTTTATGTAAGAATTGGGGGTTTTGTTAATTTTATTTTTTTTAATAATTTTTGGCAGGTTACTTTTCTTTTGTAGATTTTTGTTTTCAATTTCTTTTTGATTTTGAAATTAGAGTTTATGTCATAAGGGGAAGTTTTGTTAATTTTGTTTTTTCGAATAATTTTTGGCAGGTTACTTTGCTGTGTAGGTAAGTGTCTTGGTATTTGTTTCTATTTTTTTTAAAATTTTGAAATTAGAGTTTGATTATCTTTGGCAAGTTACGTAATTCAATGTGTTATTTTGTGATCCGCTTGAATTGTATTTTCTAGGTTTTGCTTTTGGTACAACTATTTTTGTAGGGTTTCAATTTAAATCACATGGTATATCTATGGCTGCTAGATCTAATCTATTTAGTTTTTGAATTTGATTAATGAAAAATTTTCGATTATTTGATGAACTGAAAACACCGAAGCTGTATGTTTTGATCTATCTATTGGTGGATTATTGAATGAATGATTGTTTTTATGGTACTACTAATTGTTTAAACTTTTTTTCTGAACATAATTTGATTAGTGTTTTTTTTATGAATGTAATGGTTGTTTGGGACTGCTATATGGAAATTTCTTATAATATATTATAGGGAAAATGACATAAAAATGTATTAAACTTAGGGTCTCTTTTCAACTGAGGTACTCAACTTTTTTTTCCACAAAAAGGCGGTCAACTTTATTTTTTATCCAATTTAGGTTCTTTCTCGTTTTCCGTTAACACACTAGCCCCCGATTTCGTTATATCCATAAAATTAATGTTAATTAAAAATGAAGGGCCAAAACTAACAATTATTAAAAGAATCAAATACGTAAACCGGTTCTTAACAACTATGTCCAAATAACCAAATCGATTTACAAAAATTTCCAGGCATCCTCAAATCCAAATCGATTAACAAAATTACTGCATACTTTCTTCTTCTTCAACAACAATTAAGGCATACTTTCTCTTCCTAAAAGCCAATTCGGCTAACAAATTATGGCAAACTCATCAAATCAATCAAATTTGGTATATTGGAATCAAAGAAAGGCTGGTTGGGAACAAGAAAATTTGATCAATCATCTTCGTATGATGTGCAAATGTGGTGATGTTAGTGGTATGTGGACATTAAAGCTTTGTAGTTGAAAGAAGAGGTTATATTGTTGAACTCAAAACTTAGTATGCAAAATAGAGTTATTTTTGTAGTATAGTAATGATTTTGATTATGTTCATTAAAGCTTTGTAGTTGCAGTTTGTGTACTGATAGGATCTAAAATGTATTAAAGTATTTGCAGTTTGTTCAATGAATGCAAAATGTGTCTTGGCACTTAGTTGTTATATCACATATGTGTTTTGGCATGTGGTTATTAATGCCAGGAGGAACCATGAATGGATGTCCTTAAAACTAAAAAAGTACATGCCTTAAAAATGCAGTATATCAGTATATGATCAAATCCGTCAAAAAAATGCAGGCCTTAAAGCGAAAAAAATGCAGGTCTTGACTGTGTATTATCGCAGAAAAAAATGCAGGCCTTAAAACACAAAAAATGGTCCTAACTATTTATTATTGCAGAAAGCAGGGGTGTCAAATGGGTTGACCCGACCCAAACCTGAGAAGGCCTTATAGGGTCGGGTTGATTCGGGTCCAACTTAGTTTATCGGGTAAACCCGACAGACCCAATATCCTAACCGGGTCAGTTTGGATTCGGGTCGGATCATGTCGGGTCCGCATTTTAAAGAAAAAATCAGTAGCCAATTCCATTGTCAATCTTTTCTAAGAATAACACTTCTCAAACAATATGTGCAATACTAGTAGAATATTAAGGAATGAGAATTAAACCATTACTATTTGTACCAGTAGCCATTTTAGAATCATTATGTGATGTACATAAACATGACTATTTTTCCAAAGTAATATCCGTATAACGAAGTGCTATTTGTTTTATCGGTAATGATATCGGTATAACCGTACAAGCATGTTTAAGCACCATTACTTGTTTTTACTGAATGTCAAAATTATACACACCATCATAATTCTACACCATAGAAATGATGTTGCAGTAGAATAATTACCAAATGTTGTAGACTTCCACTTTAAATCATATGCACCATCATAATCACTAAATGTTAAAATTACCGAGACATCGACAAAAAAAGGCCGCAAAGATATTAATAGTAACTTCCTACTGTTCTTAGGAAACAAACAAGTAAATATTAGCAAATTACATTATATCAGCTCATTAGCAAAGTTAACTAGAAACAATGATGAGTCATATACTGATATTTGTGTTTAGACCAGTTAAGATTTAGACCATTACAAAGCATGTACTACAAAAGCAAAAGATGTGCTGCACTAGCAAATCCAATATCAAAACATGGACTACAAAACCAAATAAACAATGATTACTTGACTATTAGTCAAATAAACAACGCAAAGTCAAATTTCAGCAAGTAAGAACTGTAAGAATAACGATTTGCAGCAGACGTGTAAATTGACTAAATCACCATTGAAATATATGTTTGTAGTAGACCTGAACCATAATACCAAACATACTCTAGCCATTGCAGCAGACCCAAACACTCAGAATATGCCATCAAATAGGGTTCGTATTGTCTAGTGCAAGTGTGCTCATCAACTAGGGTTCGTATATGGCAAGAGTTTCCATCATGCATCTTCACAACTCGTAATCTAAAAGGACAACAAGGATTAATGGGATCTCTAGGAAGTTTTTTCTTTCTTCTTTCTTTTTCATCAAACCCACATCTAACCAACAACTTTTCATTGTCACTTTTTTCATACCAAAGTTGGTATCCATTAGCAACAAAATAAAAGGTCAGACAATCTTTAACTTGATCCAAGTCAACATACAATTCACCTAATATTGGTTTTTTTAACTTCCAATAGGTGTTTGGGTCATGGATAGGTTAATCTCTTTTATTAGGGTCATACACAATCTCATCCTCATCCATGATGGGCATATCCTCATTTGAGTTAATTTCTGGTTCTACATGAACTTTTTCTTTTTGACTGTCATCATCTATGTTTGAAAATAAAAGATCTACTTCATGGTCATTATCATCATTGTCATTGTGTAACACTAGCCTACTTTCATCATATACATCTTCATTATGCAACACTAGCCTACTTTCATTATATGCATCTTCATTTGATTTGTTTTTTTCCTCTACGCCTTTTCTTTTTTTAATCCTAACATGCCTTAACTCTTCTTCACCCTCAGATAAATGATCAAGTGATGCAACATCACTAAAGGCCATATCCTATCCTATCGCATCCTAATTCAAAAACCCCCAATTCTCTCTCTACCCCCAATTCAAAAACCCTAAATGATGAACATCTTCTAACAAAGATGACTTTCAAAATCCACAAATTAACAATCTAAA
>BQNB010095057.1:3442-25961 GCA_026074375.1 Tanacetum coccineum
CATATATATGATAATTGAGCCCTTAGGTAATCTCGCAACAAGGTTTGGACTTAGAGAGATGCCAAAATCAAGCCCACCCGTTTTTGAAAAAGTCAAACTCAAACTCTTTGCTAAAGGCCTCTAGCCAAGGCTGAAATTCTTTTCTTAGACATAGGACAATTATACTTTCAATATACCATCATACGAAAGTATTCACATGACCATAATATGTGTATGTGTCTTCTCTAATCACGTAACGAGTTTACTCCCTTATTGGTCAAACTAAATCAAGGTCACTTTGCGTAAATGCATCCTTTCTCTTTATAGGAAATGCTTTACTTGGAATGCAAAGCACTCAGCTTGTTTTCATCAAGGTGATTAGTGATCATGTTAATTGTTGCTTAATCATTGATTATGTTATTTAGTTATTTGAGATTGTGTTATGTAACACCCCCATTTTTACATATAGCAACGGAAGCTAATCTAGGGTATTACTGTACAACAGTCATAATTATAGAAAACGAATCAAAAAGAGTCATTTTTGAAAATAAGTTATCATTCATTTTTTCATAGAAAATTTATACAAGAGAGGTTTCCAGTATCTAAAATACAAACATTTGAATGTTAAAGGTTTTTTCCAATTTCGTTAGGGTGCATTTTCATGATTTGTATTGGGTTGTTTTTAGTTATTTTGTATTTTATTCTTTGTGTCCTCGTCTTCTCCGTGCCATTAGTTACCTGAGATAAAACATGCTAAAAAGTCAACACAAAGGTTGAGTGAAATCCATAGGTTTAAGTTTAATAATTTGAATGCAAGTGCGATATTGGGCTACGTTGATATATTTACTCTGTATTGAATACATATTTTTATCTGCCATTAGCTCTGAATCCGATGCCTTAGTTTATAATGATTATATTGCCCTGCGGGCACCTTTGCCATAATACCCGCGTGATTTCTAATTGTTGTGAGCAAGTGGTTATTCATTTACTGGATAAACCAACGGGATCTCCTGGGAGTCAAACCCCAAATTTTATATTTCATACCATTCGCGTTACTACGGAGAGTAATTAACGGTTCTTTGATTATAGGACTTAAAGGCAAAGCAGTTACTTAGGAAAATAGTAAATTGAAATAGGCTTTGTGAGAAATTAATTGATTAATGTTTATTGCATGTATCTCCCTCGCGGGTTTTATTAAAAAAAGATTTGAAATGCTGAGGCTATGAACTCACCTGATCTAGTTATAGGGAAATTGATAGCTAATGTATTGGGAATGAAAGTATCAGCTTCTTCACTCGGCAATCACAGACAAACCAGGGTTATATTTGGTAAGTCTTAGTTTGATTGTTTATATAAGTTTTTTGGATATCGGATGTTGGTTTTGATATAAAAAATTATCATAACACCGTTCGGGCCATCATAGGTTTAGAAATGTCATTCAGTAAATTTTTGTGGAGCTAAGGACTTTAAAATCGTAACCCAACAACTCAGGAAAGAACGTAGTACCAAGATGAAACTTCTTAATCTGATAGCTCCCAAGTATTGTGGTATGATATGGATCCCGGGACATGATTTTTTAAAGAAATCGATGATGATTGATATAATGATTAGAAATAAACAGTTCTTAAGCTTTTATTCAATATCTGGAGATGTTAAGCACGAGGAGCGTTAATTAAAGTTATGTCTGGTAATGTTTTGAATATGATTTTACATTTTTTCAAAATGTTACATTTTAGACCCTGGGGTTTGGAAAATTGCAAGTAGACCCCTAGGGTTTGCATTTTTTGACTTTGGTCTTTAACTTTTAGTGTTATACCAAGTATACCTTGTACTTTAAAAAGTGACATAATAACACCCTATGGTTATAACTTGATATAAATGACACTTTTAGTTCATTTTAGTTATAAGATTTCTGAAATTTACGATATATTACCCCTTGCATGGATCTATATTTACAAACATGTCCAAATGGCCAAGCAAGCTTTATTTAACCATTTTAATAGTCTTTTATATAAGATATAATAAACTAAAATATGAACGTTTTTAACATACAAAGTTTAATTTAACGAATTCGTTAAGGCTAAAAAGTAAAGGTGTCACATTAGGGTTTTAAAATGAATACGCGAGGGTTTTAAGGTCTAATTATCTTATTGACTTATCAAAGCAATTATTTTAAATTATATTAAGTCTAAATTAGGATTGATTATAACAAATAGTTTATAAGTTTAGCTCCATAGGTTTACAGTAAAAAATACATGAAATTAGGGGTTTGGGTGTACGGTCTTTGGATTCAAAAAGGCAATAATACTTAGGTTTTATAAGTTCAAGCTTTATATTTGATTTTTAGTAAGTTCATATGAACATTAATGAGTTATGAAATAGCGAACATCAGCTTAGAGAACTGGTTTGGCTTTTAGGGCTTAGAAAGGTCAGATATCAGGACTTTCGCTTTTGTACGGCTAGAGTATCGACTTCGGGTGTAACACCCCCCAAATTGGTCTCGCGGAAAAAATAAGGGTCGGGGTGTGTTATTCTAGATCTATAACACAAGATGTATATGGAACGACCCAAAAAGTCGTTTAAAAATGTTAATTGGTTTAACAAAAGTATTTGGTTACATAAGCGAAGCTTACTTGTCCACTTGTTCTACAGTACAAGATTTCTAGCCCATACAGTATTACAAAATGTAATGCGACAAAATTCTTTAATGCATCGTATCCATTCAAAACCACCAGTGTATCCCGTGACCTTGTGCTTCTGATCCCCTGAAAAACATTGCTTTAAAACGTCAACAATAATGTTGGTGAATTCATAGGTTTGATAAATCATATATTGTAGGACCACAAGATTTCCCAAGTGTATGATAATGCAACAGATGCAGACATCATATAAATGTAATTATGTTGCTCTAAGCTCATGACACTGAAGCTTGACATGAATGAATACCAAATAAATGGTCTACATTGCCCGTGGTGATGTTCTAACCCGCAACATCCTATATTCGACATGGTATACGTTCGTTTGTCCGTGATTGCTAAGCAGCACGAACGGGGTTTGTCAACGCAAATTGATCTTATTAATAACATTCGCGCTCAAAATCCCGAATTTTGACAGTTCATGATAATGGGCTTAGATATGGGGTTTTTCGTACTTAGGCAAAACGTATCATACATGAAACTTAACCACTTGTGTCCAATTGTAAAGCATTGCATATTTTTCACCAAAAAACTATAAACAAAAACTGTAAAACGTGGGGCAATGAACTCACCTTGTGTGAGCAATACCAAGTGTTTCACGTATAATGATGTTTCATGCAAATCGTCGAATGCAACATATTTAATTTAAGGTCGTATAAGTACTAATCATATTGAGTAACCTCTATCATGAATAAGTCTATATAGCTAATCACCATATATGTGGTTTGAGTGGAAAATTGTTTATAAATTAAAAACATTTATAACTTACTTTGGTAAATAAAAAGCCGTAACTTTCACGTTTTAAGTCCGTTTCTTACGTTTCTTATGCCCATCTCTTCGTATTAAGACGAGTTATCGATATTTGACATTTTCATAATTTTGGTCCCCCTGATGAACAGTAACTTTTACTGTTCCCACCAGACATGAATTTCACTTATATTGTGTTTATTAGGTAAAACCCTGTATATGTGTATTTTATTCGTTTATTGTCCGTTTATAAGATTCTTTTGAGGTCGTTTTGTTATTGAAAGTTCTATCTTTTATGAGGTTTACAAAAATAAAAAATTTTCTATCCCCCCCCCCCCCCAACCAACCCCCTCCGCCCCCCCTTTAGTAACTTTTTATAAAAAAAAATGGTTTTATAAAATTATTAATTGTCGTATACTCTGTGAAATTCATATCTCTGTTTCGTTATTAAATTGAACTAATTATGATTCCTTTCATTTTAGGAATCCTAAAAATTGTGTAATCTATGAAAAATTACCATACTTGCTGTTTTCATATTATTTTTATAAATTGTTTTATAAAAATTCTTTTATAAATTCGTTTATTTATAGTTATAACTTGTTTTTAACGTAACTTTTTCGTTATTTATCCGTTTGACAAGTTTCTTTACTTTTCAGAATCGTCGTGAGTCGTACTATTTTATAAAAACATAAAATAGATAGGTAAAAATTCGGATTTTGGACAGAATGTTGGAGTTAGTTTGTTAGGTCCATTTTATACTTTGTTCCAATTCTTTACCATTTTTTGTATTTCACAAAAGTTCAAATAATTATGTTGTGTTATAAATCATATATAATTTTAGAGTCCATATGTCCATAGTTGTCCTTTCAAAAGTCCTCTGTGGCCAAGTTTGAATAAGTCTTTCATTTTACTTATAAAAACATAACTTTTTATTACCATAAATCATAGTTCATTACATTATGACTATTTTTAATATAATAACCATTAGTTTACAAGTATTCTCATCTTGTTTTTATAACATTATTTTAATGATATTATAACATTAATATAAGTCATAATTAACCTTACATGTCAATTTTATTTCTTGTTATAGAAAAAAATTAAGAAACTTTTAAAACCCTAATTTAACACATGATCATTTTTTCACCAAAAACACCATGGTACAGTACTTTTTCATCCTTTTTAGCATGATATAAGTAACATACAAACATATATAAAAGTATACAAAATGATCATTTCAGTAAAAACTTCATTTTCATGATATAAAATCCTTAAATGGTGATTTAAGCTAAAAATAGAACTGACCTATGCATAAAAATGATATTGTAAGAACATGAAGGTTCTAGTTGACCCTTTATGATGTATGATGATGATGATAATCATGTCGTAATCCCTTTTTTAGATTAAAATTTCGAAGCTTTAGCGCACCAAAGAAAAACCCTTGTTTTTCTTAAATAACCCTAGCTTCCTTTTTCTTGATTATTACTTGAATATGGTTAGCCAATGCTTAGGATCACCTTAGAATGTCTTACAATGGATGTGTATAGGTGTGTATGGGTTGAATAAAATTTAGTATGGAATTTGGTTGGGGCTTCGGTGGTATGCGTTGCATTATAGAGATGTAGAGGGAGGGGTTTTTGTTGATTTCTTGCTAAGTGTTTCATGTGTATGTGTATCTCTCTAGTACTTGCACCTTATATGTGAAAGTCGTTGGTCAAAAATTACCAATAGTGTTCAACAAAACACCTAGAGTGTGTTTGGGTTCTTGTCTTTGTGTCTTGAGTCAAAGTAACATAACTAAGCTAGGTATTAATGGGTCTTATGTTGTACAAAGACCAGTTGTAAGAAAAAGATGGTTCTTGACTCCATTGTTGTTGTTGCCATGTGAAATAGGGGGGGGTGGGGTTTTTCTAGAACTTTTGTAGGTTAAAAAACATTATCTAGTTGAAGTTATAAAATAAGTTTACACTTATAATTTATGTAAATGATGGTTATTTGCAAGCATTTGTGTATTTCTTGTAATTTCTAGTGTACAAAGTGTAAATAACATTTACTTGGCTAAAGTTTAATAAAACTTTAGGTATTGGGTATGATCGTGGGTATTTGTTGAAGTGTAGATAAATTAACGTGCTTCCGGTTATGCCTTAATTCGTAACTTTATCCTGCGAATAAGTAATAATTTTACGTAACCAAAAAAAATGAATGAACAATGACAATAATTATTCTCAAAATAATTATTCAACGCTTGATTGATGTAAACCTTTAATGGTTTGATGCCCGTTTACATTGAACGATAATATTTGGCGTACGCGATTTAACCTAACGATTACGATTTAAAGTAAACACGTACGATACAAAAGGTACATTATGGATTTATCGACAATGTCAATGACCTTAAAACACAGGGTGTTATAGACTTCCTCCGTTAAGTGAGCCTTGTCCCCAAGGCTCAAGACGCGGCACTTGATGACGGTGCGGTCTTTGCAAAGAGGTGTGGGTATTTCTTCTTGAATTGGTCCTCGCATTCCCACGTGAACTCAGGACCCCGCTTAGAGTTCCATTGAACCTTGACTAATGGGATTCGGCTTTGCTTCAACCATTTCACTTCACGCTCTACGATTTCTACTGGTTCCTTGACAAAATGAAGTTGATCATCAATGTGCAGTCCATCCAATGGCACAGTTAATGGATTATCGGAATAACACCTTTTCAAATTGGAAACATGAAAAGTGTTGTGAACCCTGCTCAGCTCTTGCGGAAGCTCAAGCTTGTATGCAACGGTTCCAACTTTTTCTATCACCTTGAAAGGTCCGACATATCTGGGGTTCAACTTCCCTGTTTGCCAAAAGTAAGAAACCCTTTCCAAGGCGAAACTTTCAGCATAACTTTATCCCCAACTTGAAAATCCATCGGCTTACGCTTCTTATCGGCATAGCTCTTTTGTCTATCGCGGGCAGCTTGCATTTTCTGATTGATTTGAACGATTCTTTGTTGTTTCTGAATCTAGTTCTGGACGAGGATTTGAGCTTCTCCCAACTTAGTCCAACAAACAGAGTTGTGAACGACACTTTCGACCATAAAGTGCCTCGAATGGTGCGGCCTTAATGCTAGCGTGATAACTGTTGTTATATGAGAACTCAACTAAGGATAAATGATCAACCCAACCCTTTCCAAAGTCGATCACGCAAGCACGTAACATATCCTTGAGAGTTTGAATAGTCCTCTCGCTTTGCCCGTTAGTCTTTGGATGGTATGCCATACTCATGTCTAAACTGGTACCCAAGGCCTTTTGGAGTGACTTCTAGAAATTTGATGAAATTCTCGGGTCATGATCACAAATGATAGAGACTGGGATTCCATGCCTCGCAAAAACTTTTATTTAGGTATTATTCTTGCAAGTTTTTCCAAAGGATGAGTCTCTCTAATCGGGGTGAAAAATTTGCAAACTTAGTGTGACGGTCAACGATTCACAAAGTGTGTAGTAGCCTTGGAGTCGTCTTTGGAAGCTTATGACAAATCCTATAGTGATGTTGTCCCCACTTCCATTGGGTCATCTTGGGTTGTACCAACAATCCTTGATGGCTTTGATGTTCTGCCTTGACCTCTAGCACAGGTCAAACTCGTGTCTAACTAAGTGGCAATGTCGCTTTTCATATTGGGCCACCAATATAGCTTCTTTCATATCTTGCGTACATCTTGTCGGGAACCCGGATGTTTAGAGTATTTTTAATTTGTTGGGACTCATGCATGATACAGGCCGCAAATCGCCATAACAGGGTAGCAACTCCTGCATTGATGCATGAGTTCCATCCACACGGGTTGCCATCTTTTCCGTCCTGATCGCCTCTAGTTTTTAGCGTTTCAAACCAACACATTCCTCCAACATCTTTGTTCTTGATGTTCTATGTTTTCGTTGTGTTCTGTCTTGAGATTAAGATTTGTTTCAGGAAGTTCCAAGCCAATAGTCATGATTATGGCTTCGAAACTCTTATTGGGTGATCTCTCTCATTCCTGTAGAGCATCAGAACAACTGTTGGCATTTCAGGGTGATAACGAATCTCACAATCGTAATCACTGAGCACTCCTAACCAAGACGTTGGCCCTCATGTTTCAACTCTTTCTGATTAATGAATGTGTGTAGGTCTTCTGATCTGTGAACACCGTGCACTTGATTACATAGGTAGGTGCCTCCAAATCTTGAGAGCGAACACTACTGTCACAAGTTCCAGGATCATGCAAGTGTATAATTCTTTCTTGAATCTTTAGTTGGCGGGATGCATAAGGCAATCACCTTTTCTCTTTTGCATTACAATCGCCCAAACCCTTCTTTGAAGCATCGCAGTTTGCATAATATCTTCGCTTCTTCAGTATGGCAGGATGGGTGCACGGCAAACTTCTTCTTTACAGTTGAAAGCTGTTTTGTTTATACCCCAAACAAACTGGTCTTCTTTGGGTGAGCTTGGTCATCGGGTTTGGTTGATCTTGAATATCCTTCAATGAATCTCCGTATTACACAAGACATAAAATATGACGAATCTCCGTCTGGTGACTTAGGAGCCGGTTGCCCAATCTTTAATGGATTCGAATCTTGGCGGGATCCACCTGTGAAATACCCTTACTATCAATCAGTGACCTAGGAACTGTATCTTAAGAATCCAAACAATTAATTTGGAAAACTTGGCATTCAACTCCTCCTTCTTAAGCAATTTCTTAAGTATTGCTTAATGGTGCTTTTTTGTCTTGGTTGTTTGATGAATTATCAGAATATAATCAATAAGACATACGAATTTATCCAAATTTAGTTTGCACACCGATTCATATGTCATGAATACGGGAGGTGCGTTGTCAAATCCAAACAACTTAAACTTGAAATTCATAATGGCCCATTACTGGGTCTGAAAAGCGGGTTTTTGGAATGTTTCTTCTCGAACCCTCAGTTGGTGAAAACCTAGACCTCTAGGTCGTATCTTCGAGTAGACACTCGACCCTTGGTGCTAATCAAATAGAATCATCATTTTCTGGTGCGGATAAACGGTTCTTAACCGTTAGTTTATTCAATTCCCGGTAATCAATGAACATCCAGAATGATCTGTCTTTCTTTTTGACAAACAAGACCGGAGCTCCCCAAGGCGAGGAACTAGGTCTTATAAAGCCTTTGTCAGATAGTTCTTTTAGTTGCTCCGATAACTCTTTATTCAGAAAGGGTGCCAAATCGAAAAGCTCGCCGAGCCTCGGGTGCGGCTCCACGTACCAAATCGATTTGGAATTAAACTTGTCGTGTTGGAGGAAGACTGCAAGTCCAAGGAAAGACTTTAACGAATATCTCCTCGATCTATTGGTAATTCAAGTGCTTCTTCTGCTGATCTTGTCTTCAAACCTCATTTATAGTGAAATGTGCCAAAAAAATGGACATCCTTTTAGCTGTATTCTTGTATTTTAGTGTACGAGATAATGTAGCAGATGGTTGTTTTGTTCCCCCCTGGTTGTTTCGTACCAACGAATAATTAATGTTTCATTTCCCTAGGGGTACTGAACGATATTCTCGGCACACACATGATTGTCGTACTTATGCCAACCATTCCTTCTCCAATTACTAGCGTCCAAAACTACAAGTTCTACGGGCATTAAATTTATGTTGACTGGGTGGTTTTAGGAGATGTAATGTGATAACCCCCTCTAAGGATAGTGTTAACCCAATTATCCGCCGTCAGCGTGTTTGACATCATAATAGTGATCTAAGGTAGATGGCATGATATCCATTTGGGAACTAAATGCAGTAGACACAAAGCTCCTATCAGCACCAGTATGAAACAAAACACAAGCATAGCGGTTGTTTAGAAGGAATGTACCGCACAGACATTGGGTCTGGGTTGTACCCGAAAAAAACCGTCCCCCGCTTAACTTTTGTGGAGCAGTAGTGTCCCTCATCTTGATTACCACGGTTGCTTTGTCTGTTTTTAGCTTTGGACCATTCCTTCTTGAAGTGTCCTGAACTCTGCACTCAAAACAAGTAGGTCTTGACCCCGATCTGGCGGCTTCTGGTTGTTAGTATTTTGGCATTTCCGCAATTCCTATGTACGGGTGATGTGGCCAAATTTGTTGGCAATTTGTTAGCACTTGGAGCACAACGGGACAGTCATGGTAGGTAATTGCACTTGAGCATAGGGGGTCTAGATCCCCATTTGTTTCTTATCACCCGACCGAGTGTATGCCCTCTGCCGGGGTGTTTGCCTCTTATTTTGTTGTTGTGGTATTTGATTGTTTCGGGGAAGTGTTTTCAGCTTGTCTTTCAGCCTACTGGTAACTGACTCTCTTATCTTAATTTAGTTAAGTAGCCATTTTCAACAGCTCTTGCCATGGTTTTAGGCTTTGAAGCTACAATGTTTCATGGATCATGTCGGGCGTCCACCGATATTACCTTTCAATTTTGTCTGATCCTCAGGGAACATCTAACACACTGCTAGGGCTAGTGGGGGTCTTGAAAATCGTTGGTTATACTTGACCAACATCTGTACTATCACTTTTACGTTCCACAATTCTGCCTTGAGCTTCTTCATTTTGTTTCTTGGACAATACTTGTCAGTCATCTTCTTTCTCAGATCGACCCAAGTCATTGCATATGCAAATTGGTGTAAACAGTCATCAACATGGGAATTACACCTTGTTAGAGCACCTGCCTCAAATGAGTACATGTGATAAATTTGATTGGTTTCCACCAAGCGTTGCTTTTGCGGAAACAGTCTCCATCCTTTCAAACCATTGGGGTATAACTCAAACCACTCTCAGTGGCACTTGAAATACAGAGGTTTGCCTCCATGAAATCCTAGGGTAAGGCATCTATCGAGCTACGCAGTTCCGTATCTCTGACCACCCGTTCCCGAAGTATGGTGTCAAGTCATTTCTGTTTGCATCACGTGCTGCAAAAGGGGGGTGGGCCGGGGGGGGGGGCACTGACAACTGGTCAATCATAGATTGGAGTTGGGCATTGTGACGTAGTGGTTGTGGTTTGCTGTTAGGATGGTGTTGTTGTGATCTGGTGTTAGACCTTTGGCTCATTTGTTTGGTGGCCCTATTTTCTCAATCACAAGATAATACAAGACCCGTTAGATTTCATTAGACAATGACATATTCCAGGATAATAAAGGTGAGATTCACATCACACAGTGAAATTATACAACAGAATTGTAATCAACAATGATATAACCAAATTGAATTCATGTATTAAAAAATCGATTACAAACGTGGTCCTAATACAACCATTCCATATATAGATTGGAAAACATTCATGAATGGTTCAGATACAAAATGATCATAGGTTACAACTAAACATAACAACCCTAAGCCTTACTAGCCGGGATTAAACCCGTAATACTTAGTAGGCTATATACAAAATGACTAGCCATAACAAAGTCTAATCTATAAGAATCTGCTACCAGTCCTTAGCAGCTCTGGTGTGCAGGGAACCCCCAGGGTTGGGGGATTAATCGTTCTGCTTTATAAATAAGTTATTTATTTAGTAATATATAGTTAAGTAACTTTACATACCATTCCAGGAGATATATAGCGGCACAGATGGGACTTTCTTGGATGGAAAAAGAAAAGTAGTATATAGGTTAAGGTTTAACTTGTTCTCTATACGTAGGCTCTGATACCAAAATTTCTTGTTTAACATCCCCATTTTTATTATAGCAGCGGAAGCTAATCTGGGGTATTACTTCAAATACAAAGTCATAAAAATAGAAAACGATTAAAAAGAGTTTTTTTGAAATACAGTTATAATTCTTTTATTTCATCAAAATTTGTTACAAAGGAGAGGTTTCCAGATTCTAAAATACAAACATTCGAATGATAACGGTTTTTCCCATCTTCGTGTCTCGTTATCCGTGCCATTGTTACCTGGTGATAAAAATGTAAAAAGTCAACACAAAAGGTTGAGTGATTTCCTAGGTTTTTAGTAATATAATTTGAATGCAAATGCGATATTCGGGTTACATTGAATATATTACCCGGGTTTGATAACATAATTTATTATTGCCCATTAGTGCTTATGAATCTGATGCCTTTGGTTATAATGATAATATTGCCCTGTAGGCACTTTGCAAATACCCGCGTTGAATTTCTAATGTGTGCAATTTGGTTTATCGTTACTGGATACACTCAACTCGGGGGTCAAACCCAAATATATATATTTACACATTATGCTTACTACGGAGAGTAAGGTAATAACGGTTCATAATTATGGGACTTAAAGGCAAAAGCATGTTACCTAGGCATAGTAATTGAAATTAGCATAGTAGGAAATAATTGCATTCAAGTTTATAGATGTACTCTCCCTTGGGGTTTTTAAAAGATTGAAATGCGAGGCTTATAAACTAACCTGAACAGTTATAGTGAAATTGATAGTAATGTTAGGGGAATGAAGTAGGCTTCAACACTGGCATTTCAGAGAAACCATGGGTTACTTATGGACAAGTTCTTGTTTTGATTGTTATTTATTATAGTTTTTGGATATCGTTGTTTGTTATTTGATATTAAAAAAATTTATATAACCACCATTCGGGCCATCATAGTTTTAGAAGTCATTCAGTAAAGTTTGTGGAGTTAGGCACTTTTAAATCGTAACCCAAAAACTCAGACAGAACTAGTTCCAAAGATTTGAAAACTTCTTAATATGAAGCCCCATAGTATTGTTTTGATATGGATCCGAGACTTGATTTTTGTAAAGCAAGCGCATGATGAATGAATTATATTTGTTTTGAAAATAAACAGTTTTAAGCATTTTATTCAAACTTTCTAGGGAGATGTTAAGCACAAGGAGCGTTTAATTAAAGTTTTGTTGTAATGTTTTGAATATGATTTTACTCTTTTTCAAAATGTTACATTTTAAACCCTGGGGTTTGGAAAATTGCAAGTAGACCCCTAGGGTTTGCAAATTTTACGACTTTGGTCCTTCAAATTTTATTGATATCCAAGTAATCCTTATACTTTTACTAAAAAGTGGACATAATAGACCCTTCTGTTATAACTGTGATTAAAATACACTCTTTAGTCCTTTTAGTTATAAGTTTTCTGGAAAAAAAATTTTCGATATTTTACCCCTTGCATGGATTATAATTACAAACATGTCCAAAATTCCTATGCAAGCTTAATTTAACATTTCAATAGTCATTATAAAGTTATTTTAGACTAAATATGAAGTTTTAACATAACAAGTTTATTTACCGATTCCTTAAGTAAAAAGTTAAAACGGATGTCAAGTTGGGTTTTAAACTGAAAACTATAAAAATGCGCGGGTTATAAGTTCAATTCTCTTTGACTTAATCAAAGCACTTATTTAAACAATATATAGTCTATCTAGGATAGATTATACAATAGTTTACAAGTTTAGTATTAGTTAAGTAAAACATGAAATTAGGGTTTCGGGTGTACGGTTTTGGATAAAAAAAGGCATAATACTTTAGGTTTTTGAGTTAAAAGTTTTTATATTATTGATTTTAGTAAGATATATGAAATTATGACGTTATGAAAGCAAAAACAATAATTTAGCGAACTGGTTGACTTATAGCTTGGGAATGGTGTCAGATCAGGACTTTAGGCTTGTTACGGTAGTGTAGCGGATCCGGGGCTTTGCTTCTTGGTTTCTTTTGCTTCCTTTCTGTACTTGAGAATTCTTAAGATCTATTAGAATTCATATTGAGCAAGGAGTTGCTACTATAAAGGGTTATAGAGGAGGAAGTGGGGGATGAAGAAAAATGAACACACAAAGCCCCTATTTATACCCATTTTCAAGAGTTGTGAGTAATCAAGGCTTATGATCTGTTCTTGACACATATTAGACCTAGTATGGGATGTGTCTAAGCTATAAAATCAATGGTGGAGGTCTAGAAAACTAGGTTGAATAATGTGGCTTCCTTTCTTGCTGCCGAGGCTGAAGAGAAGAAAAAGAGAGGCCATGTGCTCTCATATTTGACCAGGAGGAGGTAAAAGATTTAAGTAAGCTGCTTTATAGGGTCTGAAGAGTTTCTTGGGTGGTCTCTGCCACATGGTAGCATTTTAAAAGGGTCAAAATGAGTATGGAAGTGGCTCGGGTCAGTTTTGGGCTTGTCGTGGTGTTCAAGGGTTTTTCCAAGGTACATTGTGTTTATAATGATTAAGGATAGATGAAATATGTTGTTAAGGTCTGGTATTAAAGTAATTAGCAAGGATTAGCAATTGGTTTGGGTTAAAATGGATTAGAATTGAAGAAACGAGGTCACGGTTTCAAATAGGGCTCGTTTAGGGTTTTCTTGACTTTCTGTTATAGTTTGGCTTACTTTGATTAGGAATGCTGGAATCAAATCTAGGGATTTTATAAAGGATTATAAATGAGGTTTGATCGTTGGTTTTAGTTAAAATGGTTCGAAATTGAAAGAATAAGCGTATAGCTTGGTTTAAATTAGGGTTCATATAAGGCTTTTAGGGTTTTCTAGCTTTGTAATTCTTGTACATTGTTGAAGGGGCAAAGGGGGGGGATGGTTATGATGGATACAGGTTGTTAAACTATTTTTATGGGTTTACAAAGAATCTTGGTTGGGTATTTGGATTAGAGTGGTTATATAATGAGTAAAAGAGTCAAATGATCATTTAGGTGCAATAGGGTTCTAGGATATGTTTTAACGTTACAGTGAAGTTAAAAGGATGAGTAATGATGAAATAATGATTGAATAAGACTGATATGATTGTAAAATAAGTTATTACAACTTATTTGGGTGTTGGTTTGGGTTTACAATGGATAAAAATCAAGAAACGGGTCATGGTTTAGAAACTAGCTCGGTTTTAGGGTCTAGGGTTTTGAATTAGGGTTTTGAGTGCAAAAAGATGTATGAAAGCTTATGAATAGAATATTTAGGGTTTTTACTTATAAATGAGTGTTAAGCTATCTTGTACACAAGTAGGTAGTGAAGAATTGAGGAGGATGAAAACGGAGTGTAAAACGGCGGCTATTTTAGGGATTTGAGCTTAATGACTTATGCATTGAGCTTTTAAGGACTTGTACTTTGATTTAAAGAGATTATATATTTCAAATGAGATGTTATATTACTTGTACATATGCTTTAGTAGCTTGTGCATTCACTTTAGGTGTTAACCTTTTCATGAGGTTAGGGTTTAGGGCATCCGATAATGGTTTAAAGCCCGTTTTGATATGATGTTGCAAATGGTATCTTATAGGAATAATGTATCTTGTAATAATGATATTATGATATTGACTTGACATGTTATGATGTTTGCTTGACATATATGAAGATAGGATTGCCATATGTAGGTTGTTCGAGTCCGTTAACTTAAGTTATGCAGGTTATATTGCATATTGAGATATTGGCAAAGTAATGTAATGTAATAAAGCAAAAAATTTCCCTGAAAAAGGTGAGTTCATATATAATTAATAGATTGTACATCATCTAACTTAATAGATGGATATTTACATTTATGAAAATTGCGGGTTGTTATATGTTATTTAGAAACTGAATTTATCCTTTGTACATTTTATTTCCCAATAAACAAATACTTTCTACACACTCCCACATAAACATATGTATCCCCTACATTCTCTACATAATCACATTTATTCCACATCCCATTAAACATTCTCCAACACTTCCATAAATATTCTCCCGATCATTTTAATGTCTCATCTTTATAGACATTATACCACTTACCACCTTCCAACACATTAAACACTTCTTCTTCCTCACTTTGATATTAATTCTTCACCATTCTTACACAACAAACTTCTTTCCCAAACTTGATTTTGAATATGGCAACTCACTCTCTTACACACATTGCTTATCTTACACTCAACCCTCTTACAACCCTCAACAACAATATTCAAAATACTATTGTTTATTCAAGCTTATCCCCTTCTTCCTAACATATGCTCCTATATTTTACTTCCAACTTACGCACTCACTCACTTACCTAGCTAACTCAATTTGAAATTTGAATTTCAAATCTCCTACTCATAACATCCACACTTTCTCCTCAAGTTTAACATATTCCAAGCATATTCCATTTTGTGCCAACCATTGCTAACTCACATCCCTCACAAACCTCTTACAAATTGTCATAACATTTCTTCTAACACACTCAACCCCGTCACACAACATTTGAATTTGAATTACAAATGTTGCCTCTCACACTTTGCCAACCAACAAAACAATTTCTACACTTAACCTCTTACAACTTTAATTTAAATTTTGAATTTCAAATATGGGAGGGAATCTATTATTCAACCCTTAGGGAATACCCAAAGATAATCCCTTTGTCCATTGGTTCTTTCCTTTATCTTTGAAAATGGATAAACACCCCAAAACTATCTTTTGAACACTTCACAAAATGTTTTATGAAATGGCTATTTGAGTTGGTTGACCATACCTTGAGTGTTAGAATGAATATGGAAAGGTCAAATAATGAAGTACACTTAGGGGTTTAGCAAGAACGGGTAGCTATAAACCAAAACCAGGGACAGTGATCCTGGCGCACTGTTTGCCATCCCTTTGTGTTGGGCTATAAGTACCTCATCTTGGCTAGTGTATTCGTTACCTCTTACCATTTATTCTTTCTATCTTATTTCTTCTCTCTATACCTCTAAGTCCATACACTCTTGTGTTATAATACTTTCTCTTATCATTCTTGAAAGAACACATCCTCGTAAAAGAGCCACACAAGTGCCTAATTCACACTTGTGTGTTATGTCAAGGTCTTTTTTATACACTTTCTACTAGAATAGAGTCTCTAGTTTAGGTTAAGGCTTGGTTCTAAACATACTTATCATTCATTCAATTTGATTGTAATAAGTCTTGTACCTTTGTGGTCAAGCCTAGATCGTTTTTTGATTTAGTAAGGTTTGATACTTCTGGGAGAAGTTCTTAGTAGTTAAGTAAAATCATGATTTCTTGTGAGTGGTTTTTGAGGATGAATATTGTAAAACCATGGGGGAGGGGGTGAATATGGTATTCTTAACTTCTTTGAAGTTTATAAAACTTCAAGTCTCAAAGAACCAATTGGTGTAATCATTTACTTGATGATGAAGACAATAAGTAGATAGAGATAGAGAGAGACACCATGATATATACTGGTTTAAGATGGGGGGTTTATACCATCCATACGTCCAGTTGCCAATCCATGACACCTATACTATTATTGTATTATAATCCTTATGATGGACTATTAACTGTATTACAACTTCGCTCTACTAATATGCACTAAGAATGACGCTCATTAAGAAGAGCTACTCCCTACGGTATTCCACCCTCAGAATCTACCCCTAAGAACCTGTGATTCGAATTTTCCTCTAGGATCACTAAGATCAACTAGGACCACTAAGAACTTCCCCTTAGAAGCTTATCAAAACCCCAACTAGATCACCCAATGATTTAGGCTTGATCACTAAGATACAAGACTTCCCTTACAACCAAATTGAATAAGTTGTTTGATATGAATCAAGCCCTAACCTAACCTAGAGACTCGATTCTAAAAGAAAGGGTATAAAAAAGAAGACCCTCGACTAATAACACACAAGTTTGGATTAAGTACTTGTGTGTCTCTCTTGCGAAGATGTGTTCTTCAATAGATGATAGAATGAGAAGATTATGAACACAAGAGGTGTTAGACTTAGAGGATATGAGAAGAAAAAAGAGAGAAAGAAATAATGGCAAGAGGTGAGGAATACAAGAGACAAGAGGGGTATTTATAGGCCAAGAACCAAAAATGATGACACTATTCATCAGCCCCTGGCGTGCCAGCCCATGACCAGCACGCCAGAAACCCACCTCGAGTTTTTATGTTTTTGGCGTTTTAAATAACCGTTCTTGCTAAACCCCCAATTATACTTCACGCTTTGACCTTTCCATAATTCTTACACTCAATGTCAACCAAGTCAAATAGCCATTTGATAAAAACGTTTGTGAAGTAATAAAAAACGTTTTGGGGATGTTTGTCCAATATCAAAGAGATAGAGAAGAACTATTGGACAAAGGGTATGTTTGGGTATTCCTCAAAGGTAAATGGATTAGTTGGAAACTAACCACGGTTAAATGGATGAGTTAGCATGGTTAAGATATAAAAGAATATGCCAAGGGAATATTCCATACTTGGTGAGGAAGTGTGGATTTTGGAAGGATAGTTTGAATTTCAAATTCAAACAATTAGACATGTAGGATAAAGATAAAAAAGAGTGAGTTAGCATGATGTAATGTTTAGGAGCCTTTGCTCAAATTAAAATTTCATTCAAATTTTAATTGTTAGGGATAAGGATAAGGTTTTGAGGTGTAGTGAGTTGGCAAAGATGTGATGGTGATGTGATAGAATGGGGCCTAACATTTGAAATTCAAAAAATGTTTTAAAGGGTAGAAGTGTGTAGGAGAAGTTTGAGTGAAGTGTGTGAAGAATGAATTTCTAAAGTATAAGTGTGTGAGGAGAAGTGTGGTGAGAAAGCTTTGAGTGTGTATGTATGAAATTCAAATTCAAGTAAGAGTTGTGTGATTGTAGAGATGAAGACGAAGAAGAATGAATATGGATTTTGTGGTAGAGAATGTTGAGATGTGATGGATAGGAGCCTATGTTGGAACTTTAGGGGACAAGAAGTACAAACAATGTATAATGGTGTAAGGGAATTTGAGTTGTCCTATATAGTTGTGCTTAGATAAGGTTTATATGGAGAAGGTTTAAGGTTTGTTGTTGTAAAGAAAAGTGATGAAGATGATAAAGGTGATAATCAAAGGATTGATTGGGTAGATAATCATATTACCATAAGAGAGAAAAGAGATGGGCAATGATGATTATGGAATGGTTTAGGGAAGGAATGTTTAGAGTGTGTGAAAGGTGTGAATAATCATTTGTTGGGTAGAAAAGATTAAAAATGATTAGGAGAATGTTTAGAGGAGAGTATGGTGTAGGTGATGTGTGAGGAATACATGTAGGAGTTTGTAGAACATTAATATAGAAAAAGTAAGAAGGATCAAGAAGGATCAAAGTAAGATTAACCTTCAATTACCACAAACTTAATTAGTCATTTAGACTTTAATCCATGATTATCAACAATGAATTTGATCACTAATCATCTTGATGCAAACAAATTAAGTGCTTTGCATATCAAGTAAAACATATCCTATAATGGGAAAGGATGCATTTATGCAAAGTGACCTTTGACTTAGTTTGACCAATAAGGGAGTAAAACCTATTACGTGATTAGGAACAATGTAAATCCGGATTAAGGTCAAATGAATACTTCCGTTTGATGGTATGTTGAAAGTATATTCATATTAGGTTTAGTGTAGGTAGGAAGTAGATATCTTGGTCTTTTACTTGAAGGTAGATATCTTTTGTGGAGGTAGAAAGTAGATATCTTTACACGTGGTCCCTAGATTGTTGCTCCCCCTTGTTTCAAGGCGAGGATCTACATCTTCATCACTTCCTCCTTGACTATCACTATCGTCACTAGTTTTTTTCCCTAGTGACTTTAGCTTTATGATGTGCGGTCGTTGTAGGACTTCAACAAGAAGTTTTACAACTCCCTAAGCAGTGTACCTAATCGTTGTAGTGTAGTATAGGCAAGACTCAGGGTTGTTATCATTCTTTAGGGGAATAGGTTGGGAAGGCTCAAACAGAATCTAACAAAGGTCTACGGGGTTGAGAGAAGATTCTTTTTGTATTTTTATATTTTTATAAAAGCAGATAAATATCATTGATTGAGAGGTTTGGTTTGGTTTTAATTAATTAAACTAATTATAAATCTAAACTACTTTCGTAATAACTTATATGGTAAACAAACGTAATTACTTAATCATGCACTACTCCTTAGTTTGCTTCTCCTAATCATGTTGCTTTGTCACTCTTATGGTGATCTGTGTAAGTATTTTCTAAGTCATGAACGAATTACACGAACCCGTCGTCTATGTAATATTCTGTTAAGGCAACGCACAAGTAAGGTAGTATGAAGACTATTACAAGGCCCCCAAGAGTATATTACATGCAATTAAAATACCTTAAGAGGGATAAACCATATTAGGGGTAAAGTAGTATGAAGACTGTTACCGATGGTATCCTTTCTACACACTCGTGTTTCCCTAGACTTCTATGCCAATTTAATATCTTATGGCTAGTTTTCTAAAGCCTAACGCGCACATCCATCCCAAGAAGCAACATTAAAAGGATCTACAAACTGAGTTTCATGCAATCATAAGTAAATACTAATATATCTAGCCTTGCATGGTAAATAAAGAAGAAGAACAAGAATCTATCACAAAACACGTAGACATATTAAGTGATAAGGGATAAATGAACTTTACTTGATTAAATCATGCAGTTGAGGCTGTTACAAGAGGGTTTTGATACCCTAAAAATGAGCCCAAAGCTTGCTAAAATCATCTTCTAAAACTAGGGTTCGTTTCCCAAAAGTTACATACTAAAAACCCTAAAACGAGTTTATATATAGAGATCAGACCGCGACGGCGTCACAAAATTCTTAAAGCAGTCGCTTCGATGAAGCTTCTAGGGTTTCATTTGAGGCGGCTACATTCTAACACCGTCGTGATATTCTTGACGCCGTCTTGATCAAGTTCTGATGCCGTCGCAAGAGTTGGCTAAGCCGTCTCCACCGTCTGAATGATGATTTCTTTAAGAGATTTGGTGTAGAGTCGTAGTCTTGTTTGTTTCCTCTCTAAATGAGCCCAAGTCATGTGTATTTCCTCTAAAAGCCATCTAAATGCTAAAAATATGAAAACAAATGAATAAGCACATAATCTGAGCATATTTGCATGATTTAATGGGTTAAATGACCCCAAAAAAGTATATAAAATGACACCTCATCACTTTAAGAGCTAAAGACTTGACCTTTTACTTTGTGGTATCAGAAGCTACGCCATCATTATCCTAGATCAGATCATAGACTTTGAGTTTCCTGATTAGCCCATAAGGAGGAAGTGACGCCAAGTATTTGGCTTTTTCAATGGCCATCAAATTGGCTCTCCATTTTAATGGAAGTGCACGAAGAAACTTCCTCACATGATTTTTGCTAGAGTAGCCTTGATCTAAAGATTTAAGACTCGTAACAATAGCATTAAATCGTGTGAAGCCACTATCAATAGTTTCTTCACTTGAGATTGAGAACTTCTCATATTGTTGAGTGAGAAGATCAATCTTGCAATCCTTGATTTGTGAATTGCCTTGGTAAGTGATGATAAGTGTATGCCAAACTTGTTTGAATTAGTGATCTAATACCCTATTATTACGCTAATAATATATGAGCTACACAGCTGAAATTAAACACATATAGCATAAATAATTAACATAAATAAATAAAAGAAAATCGCGTACCTTTTATAAAATAAGCTAACGAAGAATGAAGCTTAATTGATCACGTATGTGTGATCATTGAGAAGCACGAAACTTTAAACCGAGTTACCAAAGTAGGCAATCTCTACGTGTATCCACACTACACGTCTACCAATATTACCAGAATGCTGGTTCACCAACTAACGATACTCAAAAACTTCATTCCTAATATACTAAGAAAGTCAAGGCACAAAATCCTTTACAATGGGATCTTATGAATCAACAAAAGAGAGAAGAGAAAAGAAGATGGGATGATGAGAATGACAAATCCCTTTAGTATTTATAGTGCAAGATTAAGGTTAATTAGCTTTGGGAAAAAGCCACCTAAACTTGTCATAAACACCCCCTCCTCTCTACAGCATATTGGCCGATCCATTTATTAGCCAAAACACCCCCTACAAGTTTGATATTTTGTCTATTTTATTACTTATGTACATTTACATAATGATTAGAGGGCTAACAGGTAATTATTCGTAACACAAACAATTAACGACCGTTAAGTATAATTGTTGGGCAATTAATATATATAATAAATATACACGTATATTATTATATATACTAATATACTAAGATCTATGTGATAAGTGTGTGACCCTTATAGGCTCACGTATTTTTAGCCATATAAATATCTGTATGACATGAGCACTTCCCAATAGCTCCCACTTGAGAAAGTCATAGTCATAGTATATAACATACTAACATTGACAAGCATCTAGCAACATCATCAATGCTCCTAGAAATACCTGAGTGCAGTTTTGTTAAACTTCCCAGTATTAATAGTTTAAGTGAAATCATCCTTTTGTTTCAGATACGGTGTTAAATATGGATATGGATCAAATTCATTCCATAATTTAACGATTTTGTTTCTCATTTACGTATTGATCTAGATTACAAAATGTAAAAAAGAATCATCTTAAATACACTTTGGGCACGACCATGCAAACATCTGATCAACCCAACGAGGGGTCTAACAAGTATCTAACTCCCAAACACGTGGAGGAACAAATTCTATTTTGACTACAAGTATTTTTCATATGCTTCATAACATTTTTAAAAGTAGCCTTTATAACTACCTTGTTAAGGATAGCTGTTGACTAGAATCAAGAAAATGCAATCCACACAAGCAAAACATGCTTGCATCTCAAGTATGAGGATGAGTATAAACTTTATCATATGTGTAACTCACTTAATGACGCCGATCCATAAAGTGATTCACACAAGGTGGGGTATCTAATACTAAACCACATTGAATAACATATGAGTTTGGCAGACATATCTTTATATATTCAACAGAATAAGGCCAATCACTCACATTTGTCTTATCTCAGTAATATTTCCATATTGTTAACCAACAATGGATGTAGTTTAGAATAAATAAATTTAGTCAAAGATTTAAATATGCAAACATAGAATGTAGTAGTATAAATGAAAATGATCATACCAAGTATATCAATTCATTATTTAATACAATTGCTTACAGTTCTATTATCTAAATACCAAGTAAGATCAATGCATGATGATCCTAGTTGAAAAATAATGCCTTATTCACAACAATCACAATTGGTGATACGGCATAGGTTCCATGAACAAATCAACTAGGTTATGATCTTGTGGAGCTTTGAGAATACTTATTTCAAAAATTCATGAATAGTGAAGTTCTTTGAATAATATGATGATTGTTATTTTGTACGTGTGCACTCAATTACTTATATGAATTTAGTCACACT
>BQNB010095058.1:0-12029 GCA_026074375.1 Tanacetum coccineum
TTTATTTCCGAAAAAAACATTATTTTTTATCAAACTTACATTATGTAAAGAGAATCCATGGGTTCACGTGAACTCCCGGAACCCATGGGTGCACGTACCCTGTATACTCAAATGTTATTAGAGAACGCAAATTACCACGTTACTTTAGAATATGCGGCACTTGACTAGTTCCTTTTATTTAGTTGACTTTGTAGTCAAAATCGGTGGCTTTATACATACAGTTGACATTGATCATACGTAACTTTTAAGAAATTATCAGTGACTAATTAATTCCTAAACTAATGGTAATACTAATTCTAAGTGCATATGCATTGTGAATTGTCCAGTATAACTGGCCTATTAAACTATGTAAGTTGACCTAATTCTAAATGTGGGCTTGCTTGAGGACCATTAGTGTCTATGCATGTATCTTTATATATATCGCATTAATAAAATACATGCCCTACCTTATTGGTAACCTTGAGTCGCCGTCTCAATGTCACTCAGTCAAACCTTAGCCACCGATCAACGGGCAATTCTTTGTTCTAATATGCCCTACTAATTTAATTTTTCTGCACTGTCTAATGAGTAAAGAAAAAAAAAACATAAAAATTAATATAGGATCTATTTTTTATCTAAAAGCATCCACAATAGTGAATCTTTTTAATAGGTTTATAAAATGCCAAATCATAAACTTATAAAGCTTTTGATAGTATAAACCTCATACCACTATGTATAAACCTTTTACAACAATCTAAAATGTTCAACCATAACATATGCATTAAATTATGAATAGATCTATGATCTTGGACCTCTTCATGCCACATAAATATAAACTATAAGCTCATTATGATTAAAACAAAAGATAAACCTTTTCATGAGTTTTAAACCTTTTTATAAACCTTTCATTGTCGATGCCCTAATAAAGCACAATTTTGTACAAGTTCTTTAAGCAACTGTAATTAAAACGATGATGTGTCTTGATGCTGAGCACATCGATATTTTAGTAAAGTACAATCCCTTAAAACAATTCTTATTCCTTCTTCAGTACACTTCTTTCTAATCGACAATTTGTATTGAAACGGCTATTATATTCAATGAATCAATGTTAAAACATTAAAATTTTCCTCAATTATTCCTCCATTAATATATTCGTTTGATAATGAAATCAGTGTGCATTAATTAGGACAGGATTGTTGCAAACAAGGTTTTTAACCCGCGCTTCGCTGCGAAGCGCGGGTTTTTTCGTTTAAAGAAGCATAGAAACTGGAAGAGCGTATAAAGACAAAATCAAAGATAACAGTTAGTACACGCAGTTGCGGCATGTACAGCACGAACTGTTTACGTAATTTTTCATAAAATGCTTACAACCTTAAAAATAAATTGCATCGCTTTAGCAACACAAATTTCATAACAGCATGGTAAACAGGGCCGGGAAAAAAAAAAAAAAACAAAAAAAAAAATTGTTTACGTTTAATTTTTTCATAAAAAGTTGGTTACAAAAAAAAATACCTTAAAAAATAACAAATTTTATTGCAATTTCGCTTTTGCAAACCCACAAAAATTTTCATAAAAAAAAAAAAAAAACAAACAAAATTGAGGCTTTAAGAAGTTTTTCTGGTCTTTTTTTTAGTGACATGTTGTGTTTTTTCCAAGCTTCCAATTTTCCTTGACAAACCTTGGATCACCCAAAAAAAAAAAAACGTTCCAACGTTGATTGTGAGTTGAGAATGGATGGTTTTAACCAATATTTAAAAAAAAAAATTTGGCCCAAGTTATTCCTTACAAGTTTTAAAAAATTACCTATAGGGTTAGGGGGGATAGTTAAAGGTAATGGCTTTTAAAACTGAAATATCCAATCAAAAAATTTCATTAAATAAAAAAATGGGGGCATACGGCATTTCCTGAAACGTTTGTGGTTAAATTCACTATTAAGGCTTTACCCCCTTATAAAAAATTATCTGCCAAAAATCAAAAATAAAAATAAAAACTTTTTTGAAGGGTGTTTTCTAAAGAGGTATCTGAGTTATATCCAGGGGGAATATAACTAAGGTCTTTGGGCCAACAATGGGTATGGGCCTACTTTATATAAAAACCCAACTTTTAACATTTGCAATAAAAAATGAATTTGTTTATTTTTGCCAAACATAGTCTTTTACTTAAACCTCCAATTGTTTGATGGGCAAAAACTTTGAAAAAAAAACCTTCCTTTCATTCTATTTTCAAAACCTAACTCGCCCAACATATCCTCTAAAAAAACTGTTATGGGGCTACCACAAAAAAAAAGGGGTTTTCAAATTGGGTTTGTTTATCGCAACATTTCATCTTGAATAATCATTGGGGAACACCTGAAAAAAAAAAACGCAAATTAGGGGAATCAGATAAAAATAAAAATCGATTCCAAAATCAAAAAGCTTCTACAATTTCTAACCATACAAAACGCAAAAAAATTTTTAATGCTGTAATTCAGAAAGAAAAACATAATAAAAAAAATGGAATTTATGTTCTTAAGGGAATTTTTTCGCAAATAAGGCTTAACCCAATTTATGTCGTGGCAAATTTTTTTCCATTCTTGTGTCAGTCGTTTTTCTCAAGCCCTTGGTTTCTCTTTAAAGGGCCCGGGTAGTCTTTTTTGGCGGTTTCCCCTCGTTTCCGTTGGGTTTCACCATGTTTTTCTATTATGCAAAACAACAATAAAAACATATCTCTTGCAACGTATTAAAAAACAAAAAAAACAAAAACAATAATAAATGCCAGGCACGTTTAATTTATTATTAATTCTCAAAAATGGCCACATTAAAAAAATTTTTTAAAAAAAGCAAAAAAAGTAACACACGCCAAACACAAAATTTTTCCTTTATTTTTATTTGAATGTATTTCTTGATTTTTTTTTTGTTAATAAAAATAAAAATTTAAAATTAAATGGGTTTATGGAATTAGTATTATGAAAATAAAAAAAAAACTTATTTCTAAAAAAAATTAAACCATTTCGGATCAAACAAAACAAAAAAATTATAAAAAAGGAAATAAAAAAAAACCCGCCTTGTTTGTTTTTACTTTCACTTTTCATTGGTTAAGTTAATTTCCTTGAACCCCATGGACCCCTTTAAGTCGTTTTTCTTTTTCCTTCAGTTTTCCGCAAGACATAATAATTTAAGGCTTCTTTTTCGCAGCTGTTTACAAATCGGAATTCTTCTTTTTTTTAGTAAAAATTTAAGAAAAAAAATGGAAAAACTTATTAGGTTTTTGTTCAGTTTATTTTCAAATATTCCAAAAAAAAAATAACCACCCACTTCCTTTTAAAGGTTTTATTAAACCAATCACTTTTTGGAATATTTAAATGTTTAGCGTCTAAAAACAGTCTATTAAAAAAATCTATTAAAAAACTTATTGTGTAAACCATTTTTTTTTGTACATACAAAATGTGTTCTAACGCCCACATCCCTAGGTGTACCATTAAAGTTCTAAGGGATTTAACCCTTCTTGTCCCCCTTTGGTCTTTGGGAAAAATTTTTCCATATAAATTACCTAATTAAAACAAAATCAGGGGGGCCAAGCTTTAAAGTAATTAGATGGGAAGGGGAGGTCGCGTTTTCCTAGCGTATTAAAGGGGTCTTGACTAAAAAAAAGTTGATCGGTTTAAAACAATTTACCTACTAATAATCTAAGATCGGCTTTTAATATGCCTTATAAATTGGAAAAAACTAAATTCTAGTCAAAAAAAAAATGGTCCCCCACTGGGGTTGGGGGTCGTTTTTTTTTGCAAACTTTAGAAAGCTGGGGATGTGAAAATTGTTATAATTTTTATTTTAATTTTTTTGTAAACTTTTCTATTAAAAAAAAAAAAAATTTCATTTAAAGGTTATAGAGAGGGAAGGGGGTTAAAACTGTTTTTGTTGGGGGATGGTAATAAAGTTGATCGGACAAACAACAAGGCACGCAAAAATTGCTTCTATAATGAAAATTTGGCCACAAGATTTTGGGCCCTTGGGTTCCTTGAATAACAAACTTCCTTCTTTACCCCATGAGGTGTTTTATTTCTTGGTAGGCATTTATTGAGGTGCAAAGCTTTAAGCCAAAGCTAAGGTATTTTGAAAACTTTTTAAATTTATGGGTCGGCAACTGGCAAAAAGGACAAATAGATAAATCCAAAAAAACCAATTTAATTAACCCTTATTTTTCTTGCTGGTTCTGTTATTAAAAAAAAAAAAAAAAACCAAGGGGGGTATAAAAAAATTGTTTTAAACATAATCCAAATATAAATATTAGTTAAACGTAAAAACGATTTCAAAAAAATAACCCAACAAAAAGGAGGACATAATGTAAATTACTTTATCCATCTTGAAGATAGCATTTTTGAGGCCCGAAAAGGAAAAAAGTGTTTGAGCAAATTAAAAGGTTACAAAATATATTTTTTCCCCCTAAATTAAGGTATAGGTTTATAAAAAAAAAAACCCAATTGTACGTTTTAACAAGTATATGAATAAAAAAAAAATAAATTAGATGCTGTTTAAAAAAATTAAGAGAAAAAAAAGTGGAACTGGGACCAAAACGGTGGGGTTTACCCTCAGTAGAATTTGTCAAATTACTTGTTTCAAGGGGTTATCTCGGGAGTGGAGGGGGACCAATTCACCTTCCTTTAGAATATGTTAGTTATAAGTCACTTAAAAATAATTGTTTGGGGAAATTTTAAGGGGCCTTTTTGCCACAGGTTTTTTATCAATTCAGGATGATTGAAAAATTGAGGAATATGAAGTTCATTAAGTAAACTATACCCTCCGCGCCAATGACCTTTTGGTTACATGGGGGCCCCTTCGCTTTTTGTAAGGGGGTCGGGCCAAGTGTTAAGGACAAAAAAAAAGGTTGGGGGGAACAGTAGCATTCTTTAAACCTTTTCTCATCTTTGAAATTACTGGATCAAAGGAAAGGTTATTGCATAAAAGAAAATTTTATATAAAAAAAAAGGTTTTAAGGTTGGTATTCATTGTTAATGAGTTTTTTGCTATCGTGGGATTGGGGGACAGACAAACTAAAAAAACAAAAAAAAGAAGTTTTGGGAATAGGGAAATAATAATATATTTAAAAAGGCAAATTTCATTACCACTCTCTACTACATGATCCAATAAATTAAAATTTACATTTTAACTTTTCCCTTACCTTTTTAATCTGTTTTTTTTTTTTCATGCAAAATTTATAAAACGAAAAAACCTTATCGTTTTCATTTTCCAAAAGAGAAAAAAAAAAAAGGGGGGGACAAATTTTTAAAAAAAAGTGTTTGGGAGTGTTGGGACTTAAATATAATATCAAATAAAAAACAACTGTGGGTTTTTTGTCAAAAACAAGTTATTAAGGCTAACACTTTGTAAACCTAATAACTTATTAGGGAAGGAAATAAATCTGATACTAAAAAAAAAAAAAAAAAAATCATGAAAGGGGACAATTGGATTTATAGTTAGAAAAAAATTTCAAAGATTTCCAAAATATTTGCAATTAGGGAAAAAGCTTTTTTTACCGGCTTAAAACTCAACTTAGGCGGCCCCTCAGGTGTTAGGGGGTCCTGGAATTGTTGCATTTTTCTTCCTTTTTAAAAAAAAAAAAAAAAAACCAAATTAAATAAAAAACTTGAAAAGCATATTAAAAAACACAATAGATAAATCCGGTAATTAGGTTGTTGCTTTAAAATAAAAAAGATTAATTTAAAGTTAATTGGGAATAAAAAAAACATTTTTTTTTTCAATTTACAAATTAATTTGTGTGAAAAAGGTTATTTTACGCTTTAACACATTTTTTTCTCCAAAAAGGGCCTTATTTTTGCACTTACACTTAAGGAAAGGTTCGCCCTAATTAAAAAATTATTCTATTTTCAACAGTTTTTAAAGTCTTCTAATTTTCCAAATTGCATTAGTGTCCCTGGGTATTCCACAAAATAATATCTAAGGCGGAGCGGAAGTTTTGGCGTACGGAAGGTTAATTGGAGGCTAAAATATTTTTTTGGCCAATTTCTACCATGTAAAAAAAAAGGGTACAATTATAAGTATCTGGGGGACTTATTATTCAAAAATAAAATTGAATTTTGGATAATCATTAAATTAAATTTTTTTTTTTTACTTAACTATGTAAATATCTCATCCATTTAATAGATAAACGTAAAGGGCAAAACTTTGGACAGGGACACGTAAAATTGGAAGTTTTTGGGTATAATATATAAAAGGTTTGTTTACCAAAATAATTATAATAAAGTTTTTTTAGCAAATTTTTTAGTTTGGTATTTAGGGGAAATAAAAATTTTAAGGGACAATTAAAAAAATAATGGAAAAAAAATAATAGGTGGGGACCGACAGGGGGAAATAAAAATTAAATGGTTAGATTGTTTTTTTACCCCTTTTAATTATTTTGATGATCAATTCCAGTTTGCGACGGGGAAATCGGGGGTTTCTACCGCCGGAAATTTGGGTCTTTGTTCTGGGTTGGGGCTAGGTTTTTAATGATCTGCGAATGGACTTACACAAGCTGGAGGATTGTGTGAAAAATGGGGTTTTCCTATTTTTGCTAAACCCTTCTGTTTTAAAATCTTCCATATGGATTATTTTGGGTCCCACACCTCATTAGAAATAGTACGAATAAAACCTTAAGGAAGTGGAAATTAAATAAAAACTCCCATAAAAAAAAACTTTTAACTAATAGTATAGGCTTTATCAGTTTGAGGGCGATCTAAAAACAAAAAAAGGCTATATAAAAAACTTTCTAGTTTTTTTTTTTCATTTTTTTTATTTTGCCATTGTAAAAAAAAATAACCCGAAAAATGGGACCTGCCATTTTTTTTGCAGGTGGGGTGAACCCTATATCAAACCAAAAAAGCCATCTTAACAGCGGGGTCTCCTGGACTTTTGATGTGTTGGGATTTCCCACTCCAAATTCCGCTGGATTTTACATTCTCCCCACTGCGCTTAAAAACAATTCGTTTTATTATTTTAAAACCCATTTAAAATCCAAAAAAAACGTCCAAAAGCAAAAATTAAATATTGATAAAAATTGCAATTTTCTTACAGGGCCAATTCTAAATATAAAACCACCCCTTAAAATTTTAAAAAAAATTGCTATCAAAAAAAAAACCATCAATTTTCGAAGGAGAAAAAATTTTTATTATTACTGGATATTAGAAAAGTACATTGGGACATACCAAAAACTACTATAGGAGGAAAAACTACGACTCGAAATGCTCAAAATAATGACACCAACTTTCATACCGAAGAACCTCTAGCAGTAAATCACGACAAGTCAGTTGAATCAAATGAAGTCCTCACCAATGATTAACCTCATAAAACCAACGAACCTGATGCCCAGACTTTAGATAAGATCCAAACGCCACCTATACCCTTTCCTCAAAGTTTGAGGAAGGAAAAAGAAGAGGCTCAGCAGAAGAAGTTCTTAGAAAACCTGAAGCAGCTCCACATAAATCTGCCTTTCATCAAGGCCCTAACCCAAATGCCAAAATATGATAAATTTCTTAAAGGTTTACTGACAAATAAGGCCAGACTCGAAGAAGCTTGTACGATAACTATGAATGAAAGGTGCTCAACAGTATTGTTAAACAAGCTTCCATCAAAAGAAAAAGACCTAGAGAGTTTCACTATTCCTTATAACATTGGCCAATTGCATATCAACAACGCTTTAGCAGATCTAGGGGCAAGCATAAGTTTGATGCCATATACGATGTATGAAAAATTAGGGTTAAGTGAACCAAAGGCTACCAGAATGAGCTTAGAACTTGCAGATAGATCAATCCAATACCGAAGAGGAATAATCAAAAACGTGCTTATAAAAGTTGATAAATTTGCCCTTCCGATAGATTTTGTTATCTTATATATGCCCGAAGACTCAAGAGTTCCTATTATTTTAGGAAGACCATTTTTGGCAACCGCTCGAGCAATGATAGACGTATTCAACAAAAAGATAACACTAAGGGTAGAAGACGATGAAGTGATCTTTGACGTAGATCAATCAATTAAGAGACTGCGCCCACTGAAGATGGTGAATGCTACGGGATTGATGATTTGGACGACATGATCAACGCAGAAGCTCAGAAATTACTAGTAAATGAGGAACTTGATTTGTTTCTATCAAGAGGGCTAGAAAGATCAATTGATCAATCAGACCTAGAAGGTTGTGAACTTGTTAAATGTAAAACTGACAATGATTCTGATTCAGATGAACCAATACGGCGTATCGCGTCTATAAATACGTCGTATCCAGTTGTGTAGGAAACAACAAAACCTATTGAAGTAGAAAGAGAACACCTTTATTTGGCTAGTGCTAACGAGATTAATGAGACGAAACCTGAGTTGAAAGACTTGCCTCACCACTTAGAATAATGGTGACAAATCCTTTCCAAAAATTATCTCATCTGAATTGTTCGAAAAAAAGAAAAATTCACTTTTACAAGTATTAGAGAAATGAAAGGGAGCGATTGCTTGGAAAATGTTAGACATCATAGGGATCAGTCCATCATACTGCACACACAAGATTCTAATGGAGGATGACTTCAAGCCTGTCATTCAACCCCAAAGGCATTTAAATCCAAAAGTGCAAGATGTGGTTAAAAACAAGATTGTTAAGCTGCTTGATTCCGGGCTTATTTATCCAATCTCAGATAGTTCATAAGTTAGCCCTATTCACATTGTGCCAAAGAAAGGAGGAATGACTATGGTTCTGAATGATAATAATAAATTAATTCCCTCTTGCACGGTTACTGGATGGCGAGTATGCATTGATTGTCGTAAATTTAATGATGCAACTCGAAAGGATCACTTTCCTCGTCCCTTTATTGATCAGATGTTAGAGCGTTTATGTGGGAATGAATATTACTGTTTTCTTGATAGATTTATAGGATTCTTCCAAATTCTAATCGCACCCGAGGATTAAGAAAAGACAACATTCACTTGTCCCTATGGGACTTTTGCTTACTGAAGGATGCCATTTAGGTTATGCAATGCACCAGCTACGTTCCAAAGATGCATGACGGCAATTTTCCATGACATGGTGGAAGACTTTATGGAAGTATTCATGGATGACTTCTCGGTGTTTGGTAACTCTTTTAATTGTTGTCTAGCTAATTTAGATAGAATGCTTGCTAGATGTGAAGAAACCAACCTAATGCTGAATTGGGAGAAATGTCTTTTTATGGTAAAAGAAGGGATTGTTTTAGGACATAAAATTTCAGGGGCCAAAATTGAGGTTGATAGAGCTAAAATCGATGTGATAGCTAAGTTGCCATACCCAACAAACGTAAAAGGAGTTAGAAGTTTTCTGGGACATACTGGATTTTACCGAGGATTCATAAAAGACTTTTCCATGATCTCTAAACCAATGACCAAACTTCTGATAAAAGACGCGAAATTTGATTTTTCTGATGATTGCAAAAAGGCGTTTAATATTTTGAAAGAAAAATAAACCACCGCGCCTATCATAATTTCGCCCGATTGGAATGTACCCTTTGAATTGATGTGTAACGCTAGTGACTTTGCTGTCGGAGCCATTTGGGGACAAAAAATAGATGGGAAATTTAAACCAATCTATTACGCCAGCAAAACTCTGAATAACGCCCAAGAACATTACACCACCACTGAAAAAGAACTTCTTGCAGTAGTTTTCTCTTTTGATAATTTTTGTCCCTATCTTGTCTTATCAAAACTATATTCTACACCGATCATTCTGCTTTGAAGTATTTATTTAGTAAACAGGATGCCAAACCAAGGCTCATAAGGTGGGTTCTGCTTCTTTAAGGGTTTGACATCGAGATTAAGGATAAAAGAGGGGCTGAAAACTTAGCTGCGGATCATTTATCAAGACTTGAGAACCTAGACTTAGGAACATTCACGGAAGAGGAAATCGCTGATGAATTTCTCGACGAACATCTTATGGTTCTGAAAACCGATCTTAATAACGATGAACCATGGTATGCAGATTATGTTAATTATCTCGTTGTAAAAATTGTGCCTCCAAATTGGACAGCTGAAAAAAGAAGAAGATTTTTCTCTCAAGTGAAGAATTACTTTTGGGGTGAATCGTACGCATTCAAGCTATGCCCGGACAATATAATGAGACGATGTGTTGCTCGAAACGAAATCTTTAAATTTTGGCACATTGTCATTCTGGACCAACTCGGGGTTATCATAGTGCGTCGGTGACTGGAAGAAAAGTTTACGAATTTGGATTCTTCTGGCATAGTATCTTTAAAGATTCCAAAGATTACGTGATAAGATGTGATGCATGTCAGAGATCAGGAAATATATCATCAAGAAGTGAGATGCCTCAGAACAATATTCAGGTATGTGATGTATTTGACGTATGGGGGCTAGACTTTATGGGACCCTTTCCCAACTCGAAGGGTAATAAATACATCTTAGTGGCGGTTGATTACGTATCAAAATGGGTTGAAGCTCAAGCACTTCCTACGAATGATGCTCTCATTATAATTAAATTTTTAAGAAGGCTATTTGCAAGGTTTGGAGTTCCTAAAGCGTTAATTAGTGATCGAGGACACATTTTTGTAACTTTCAATTAGAAAAAACCTTACAAAAGTACGGAGTGACCCATAAGTTGTCAACAACATATCACCCTCAAACTAATGGACAGACTGAGGTGACCAACAGAGCTATTAAACATATTCTGGAGAGATCAGTAGGATATAACCCGAAGAATTAGTCTAAAAAATTAGACGATGCATTATGGGCATTCAGAACCGCCTATAAAACACCCACAGGATGTACCCCCTTTAGATTGGTTTATGGAAAAGCTTGTCATTTGCCTGTGGAGATCGAACATAAAGCATACTGGGCTTTAAAACAATGTAATATAGATCTCACAGCAGTAGCAAAAAACCGTTTCATGGAACTCAACGAATTAATGGAATTAAGACATGGTGCATACAAGAATACCCGGATCTACAAGGAAAGAACTAAAAGATGGCATGAATCTAGGCTTTGGGGGATATAAATTTCAAAGTTAAAGACATGGTATTGCTATTTAACTCTAGATTCAAGATGCATCTGGGTAAGCTCAAGTCAAGGTGGTATGGTCCAAATATGGTAAAAACTGTGTACCCATATGGAACCGTGGAAATCACAGATAAGAACGGAGTCAGTTTTAAGGTCAATGGACAAAGATTAAATAAGTACCATTAAAGACATATTGATACGGAAGATAAAGAAGTGGTGGAATTCGACAAAGATACAACGTGAAGAGAAGCTGAAGAAAAGTCTAACTTAAAGACTTCGTTGTAAACAAAAGTGCTTCCTGGGAGACAACCCGGAATGTTATTTATTTTTATTGAGTCTATCTTCCCAGACATCAATATGGCGTATCCGCTCCATACCATACGGCGTATTGACTGTCTAGACGTTATCAATCTTTACTTTTTATGCACTTTAAAAATATTATTGTCAGTTATGGAATACGGCGTATTCATGCAAATGATACGGCGTATTCACCAGACTGACTTGTATTTAGTTTGTTTAGTTTAGTTTAAATTAACCGTAGATACCAAGATAGGATTTTGCATGTTTTTCCTATATTTTACATAGGACCTCGTAAAAGAAATATCGATGAATATTGGTGGAGAATTTACAAATCTGGAGATCTTGAAGTGTTGGAGTCTTGAAACCTCAAGACGACTGTTCAACATGAATTCTTGCTCAATAAACCTACATGGAGAATCTACCGAGCAAATATCAAGGGAGTTTCTCATTCTAATTCTTTTTAATTCACGTATTTAATGTTTTATCTATACAACGAGGACGTTGTATAATTCAAGTGGGGGGATGGAATTAGAATGTTTACTTGTCCTATTTTTCACACTAAAATGCTTAAATTATGCTCAAATTTTAAAAAAATTCAAGCATACTTTTGTGAAATTACTTGATACATAACCCGCACACAATAACCCTTGTTAGATATTGTGAGGATTTAACCTTATCCGTTTCCAAATGTTTACCGAAATTCCATGAAAATATGAGTGTGGCGGTGATGTAGTAGACTTTAGAACTTGGCTT
>BQNB010095058.1:13413-25961 GCA_026074375.1 Tanacetum coccineum
AAAAAAAGAAGCATACATCACTGGTTTGAAGAGCATGAAAACAGTTGGTTATCGCCAAAAGCATAAATGACTGATTACAGACCTCTAGAATGAGATTCAACTCAGCCACTTGCATTCTGTGCTGTATCTTACCTGAACCACTACATAGCGCTGAAGATGTATTTCAAAGTAATAACTATTTTCAGTTTGCAATGTAGATTTGCATTTCGCTGTACGTCTCCGGACATGGATATAAGGAACAACCGCGAAACGTGATTCAAAATGCAATATTGATCTGATCTAAAAACTCCCAAAATACAGTAGCCAATTCCAACGTTAAACCAACAAAATTTTCTTCTCACAAAGACAAGCATACTACAATCACATTACTTTTGAGACAAAGTGCCACATTAACAAAAACCGTTGAAGTCTTCGTAAGCGTTTTGCACCTTAACAAAGCTTTCCTTCTTGAGGTTATATGTATCCAAACATCCTTTCATTAGTTTACCTACACACAAAAAAATACAAGGTTTAGGTATTTAAACATTTTTAGATACTTAATACATTGAGCGATACCATCTGTGTCCAACGAAGAAGACATAAGTGATGGGAAGTCTTCAGCAGTTTTCTTTAAAAGATTCTTGATACCAACAACTTCCTGCAAGAGGGACGAAAATCAATAAGTGACGCACGCTTGTTGATTCAAGAACACTAGATAAAAAAACACAACTAAGAACAAAGGAAACCTTGATGTGTGAATGAGCCCTCTCAACAAAATTGGAACACTGACGAAAGAAATAAGGATCAGGATCAGCAGCAGGATTGGTTGAGCTGATAAAAGTACTAGTTAGTTACCGAAATATACCGAAATTGTTAAAGCCAAAAAAAAAACTTATAAGAATACAGAAATACTCCGAGTGATTTTGGGTGGTCTTCCCCGGCCTCGTTTCGGCTTTGGATACGTAGGTTTCTCATCCACAGGTTTACGTGGTCTTCCCCGGCCTTGTTTCGGCTTTGGATCCGCAGGTTTTCTATATGAGTTTTGCCGAGTAATTTGTGGTTTATTGATTTCATTTTACTAGATTTCAAACTTAAGGGGGAGGCTGTTAATGGAGAAACCATTTGTGGTTTTCTCCAAATGGTGGATTTGGCTAGCAGTGAAAAGCTCGATGTTCCTACCAAAGAATCAACTTCTAGAAATTCCGGACTGCACTATTTGGATCTAGTGATTGAGGCTTTATCTAAGAACCAACAACATATCCATATTCCTTACAATTATCATACTCTCACTAGATCCCTTGAGGTGTCTCTAAGTAATAGATACCAATGAAGTTAGTAATTATTATTATTAGAAATAATTTGTATTACAGATTATTTATGTTATGTTATTTTATTTTAGGTAATACATATTATTTATGTTATGTTATTTTATTTTAGGTATTACAGATTATTTATGTTATGTTTTTTGATTTTAGGTAATAAAATAACTAGGCATTGTAATCATAAATTAACATCCATCATGAAAACATAAGTAAAGAAGCAGTTGAATTTGCAAACCGTAACAATGACAAGAAGACGAGGGAGGCACTGATCTTGGAGGCAATCAAAACACAGAAACAAAAACAAGACTTTGAAAGAGTTGCGAGTGCCATATGATGATCAAGACTTTTGGAAGAACAGTTGCAGTAGTATTAATGTTTTCATTTCTTAATTAATTTTAGTAATACATGGAAGTTTATGAACATTTGTTAATCCTTTCCACTGGGAATGGGTAACGTGGTATGCCGGAGAACCCCCTTTGGGGTTGCTGTGAGCTTGGCGGTTACCTAGTCGTCGAGGGGCTTCTCCAAATAGCACCGCTGAGTCATGCCACATACCCTGAGCGAAAGTGCTTCCCCATTGGGATTTTGGTTTAAACTGGTAATCTAGGATGCCATTAGTGGCACTGTAGTTTGTATCACATTTTGGGGCTTTAACCGGTAATCTAGGATGTCATTGGTGGTACCATAGATTGTATCACATTTTAGGTAATAAAATAAATAGCAATAAAATAACTAGTGCCATGTTCATGGATGTTATTACTTATGTTTTATTTTATTTTAGGTAATAAAATAACTACATAGAAGAAAATAAAAATATACTTGTTTTAGCCAACCATTATTAATTACCGAGTAAATTGCAAAAATCGTCCTTAAGGTTTAGCCAAATTGCATGTTTCGTCCTAAATAGTTTGAAAGTGCATAGATAGTCCCAAAATCAAACTATTTTGCAAAAAATCGTCACTGGTTAACGATGAAACATGCAATTTGGCTAAACCTTAGGGACGATTTTTGCACTTTCAAACTAATTGGGACGAAACATGCAATTTGGCTAAACCTTAGGGACGATTTTTGCAATTTACTCTTAATTACCTTATCAAAAAGTTAAATTAATAATTAATAATAGAAATGCTAATTCCTTTTTACTTGAATTAGCATCGATGCTGAAATACATTTTAACAAGTTTCCTATCATATTAGATTAATGGTAGATAAAATATAAAGTACATATTAAATCATATATGATTTCTTTTACAAAGCACATATGATTGCTTTTTCAAAACTTGTTAAATACAACTATCAAATATGGTAACTCAAAACAACAAAGGAACAAGACCAGTATATCATATATGATATATATATGAAACAAATATTAATTTAAGAAGATCCAAAGGCATAAATGAACAAACACAAAAAAGGTATTTTTACAAGTATCACATATGATACTTCAAATAGAAAGAAAACTAATGTAAAATCACATATGATTTCTAGATGATATCACATATGATAAAACTTAATAACAAATAGACCAAACACAATAAAGAATATTTTTAGAAGTATCACATATGATAACTCAAGTAAAAAAGGAATCTAATGTAAAATCATATATGATTTCAATATGATATCATATTATCTACACATGTTGATGTTATAATATGCATAGCACTTAGACAGAAATATGATGAAAAGGAATAAAAAAAAAGAGATTGAGGAAGGTGGATATGGAGAACCTGAAAAGAAAAAATCAAATCGTAAAAAGAGCACATACAAAGGAGAGTTGAAAAAACTGGAAAACAAACAAAAGTAAACATGGAAGAATCACCAAAAAGATTCACAAAAGGTGATGCGAGAAGACAATCTGAAATTGAAAATGAACAAAGTGAAGAATCCGATAGCGAAGATCTGAACAACGAGATTGAAGGGGAAAACAATGAGGATGAGATGCGTGTAGCAACCGAAAGTGAAAATGAAGAAATCATTGATGAAAAGACAAAGAGGACAAAAAAATACAAAAAAAGGAAAGAAATTACAACTACAAAAGGGAAAACGACGAGGAACATTGAAGAAGAAGAGGATATGGAATCAAATGAGCAGGATGAAGGAAGCAATAGCGAGAATGAAGTGTTGTTTATGTCAAAGGGAAAGAAGCGAGAACCAATGAAAAAGAAAACAAAAGCTTCTAATCAAAAGGAAAAGAAATTGAGAAACAATACAAGTGAAGACGAAGATGAAACATAATCAAAATCAAAAGAGGAGGTTAAGATGATAAGGAAAATGAAAAAACATAGAGCAGGAGAAGATAAAAAAACAACAAAGAAGGTAGATAAAATATAAAGTTATTTTATTACCCAAAATGTGATACGATCTATGGTACCACCAATGGCATCCTAAATTACTAGTTAAAGCCTCAAAATGTGATACAAACTAGAGTACCACCAATGGCATCCTAGATTACCAGTCTAACCCAAAATCCCAGTGGGGAAGCACTTTCGCTCACGGTAGGTGGCATGACTCAGCGGTGCTATTCGGAGAAGCCCCTCGACGACTAGGTAACCGCCAAGCTCAGAGCAACCACAAACGGGTTCTATGGCATACCACATACCATTTTTCGGTGGAAAGGATTAACAACTTTTCATAAACTACAAAGTATTACTAAAATTACTTAAGAAATGAAAACATTAATACTACTGCAACTGTTTTCCCAAAAGTCTTGATCATCATATGGCACTTGCAACTCTTTGAGAGTCTTGTTTTTGTTTCTTTGTTTTGATTGCCTCTAAGATCAGTGCCTCCCTCGTCTTCTTGTCATTGTTACGGTTTGCAAATTTAACTACTTCTTTACTTTTGTTTTCACGATGGATGTTAATTTATGATTACAATGCCTAGTTATTTTATTACCTAAAATAAAATAACATAACATAAATAATTTGTAATACTTAAAATAAAATAACATAACATAAATAATCTGTATTACCTAAAATAAAATAACAAAACATAAATAATATGTATTACCTAAAATAAAATAACATAACATAAATAATAAAATAACATAACATAAATAATATGTAATACATATTATTTCTATAAAGATAATAATAATAATTACTAACTTCATTGGTATCTATTACCTAGAGACGCCTCAAGGGATCTAGTGAGAGTATGATTATTATAAGGAATATGGATATGCTGTTGGTTCTTGGATAAAGCCTCAATCACTAGATCCAAATAGTGCAGTCCAGAATTTATAGAAGTTGATTCTTTGGTAGGAACATCGAGCTTTTTACTGCCAGCCAAATCCACCATTCGGAGAAAACCACGAATGCTTTCTCCATTAGCAGCCTCCCCCTTAAGTTTGAAATCTAGTAAGCTGAAATCAATAAAAATGGATCACTAAGCGCGCGTGCAGGGGCGCGTGTGTGTTGAGAAGGGGAGGGGGTGAAAACGTGAGTGTGCATGCACTTCTAAGTACTAACCAGTGGGACCGACTACTTTGTGAGTTAAATTTTGTTTCACGACAAGTCCTCTTCTTAAACCCTTTTTTGAGCATTTATAATGTCTCGGATAAGGATTTCACTTCAACGGGAATGGAAGGGCCCTTAGTATCACGGTCCCCAGAAGCTGGCAAAATATTAGAAGAAAAGATAAGAGTGGCCATTCATCCGGAATACCCTGAGCAAACAATAGCCATAGGGTCTACCCTAACGAAAAAAGGACGCAAGGAACTATGCACTCTACTTGGACAAAACTTAGACGTCTTTGCCTGGAAGCCAGCGGATATGACGGGCGTCCCACGAAGCATTGCGGAACATCGCTTGAATATCCGGGAGGGATGCCCACCTGTCAGGCAAAAGAAAAGAGGGCAAGCACCGGAAAGAAACAAAGCAATCCAAGAAGAAGTGGAAAAACTGGTGGATGCCGGGATCATGAAAGAAGTTCATTACCACAGTTGGCTATCTAACCCGGTAATGGTCAAGAAGCATGATGGAACCTGGCGAATGTGTGTAGATTTCAAAGATCTAAACAATGCATGTCCCAAGGATTGCTACCCATTGCCAGAAATAGATTAGAAAATAGAGTCTCTCTGTGGATATCCTTTCAAATGCTTCCTGGACGCATATAAAGGATACCACCAAATTAAAATGGCAAAAGAAGACGAAGAGAAAACGACATTTACCACAAGTCAAGGGATATTTTGTTATTCAAAGATGTCGTTTGGCTTAAAAAACGCCGAAGCGACCTATCAGCGTTTAGTAGATAAGGCATTCCAAAGACAGATCGGGCGCAACCTGGAGGTACATGTCGACGACTTGGTCATAAAAAGCCGTACGGAAGAAGAAATTATCCGCGACATAACAGAAACATTCAAAACTCTCCGGCAAATAAACATGAAGCTGAATCCAAAAAAATGCTCATTCAGAATGCAAGAGGGGATGTTCTTGGGCTATAAAGTGAATACTGACGGACTCAAAGTATGTCCAGAAAAATCCAACGCGGTCCTTAGCTTGCCATCTTCGAGATGCCTCAAGGACGTACAAAAGCTGAATGGGAAACTAGCAAGTTTAAAAGGTTCTTGTCAAAGTCAGCCAAAAAATCACTGCCTTTCTTCAAAACCTTGAAAAAGTGCACAAAAAAGAGTGACTTCCAATGGACTCAGGAGGCAGAAGCAGCCTTCAAACAAATGAAGAAGCTCATCGCAGAACTCCCAATGCTAACCACACCTAAGAAAAAGGAGGAGCTAATCGTATACTTGGCCGCGGCCAAAGAAGCAATCAGTGCAGTCTTAATGACGGACAGGGAAGGCAAACAAGTACCAGTATACTTTGTAAGCCGTGCTCTACGAGGGCCAGAGATCAACTATACTCCCATGGAAAAGCTGGTGTTAGCCTTGCTCGGCGCAAGCAAACGGATGAAAAGATATTTCCAAGCACACACAATTGTCGTAATAACGGACCAACCAATTAAGCAACTGCTGTCGAGTTCAGAAATCTCCGGGAGGATGCTAAAATAGAAGTTTAAACTAGAAGGATATGATATCTAATACAGACCAAGGACATCAATCAAAGAACAAATACTAGCGGATTTTATTGTAGAACGGCCGAAGGAAGAATCCCCGAATGAACCCATGACAGAACCGGAGGAAATACCAGAACCTTGGACTCTTTTTACAGACGGATCATCTTGTATAGATGGTTCCGGAGTCTGACTAATACTAACCAACCCAGAAGGGGTTGAGTTCACATATGTCATGAGGTTCACGTTTGAAGCCACAAACAATGAAGCTGAGTATGAAGCGTTAATAACCGATCTCTGGATCGCAGAACAAATGGGCGTAAAGAACCTGCAAGCACATGTAGACTCAAGACTTGTATCCAATCAAGTTAATGGCTCATACGTCGCTAAAGAATCAGGCATGATCCAATATTTGAACAAAGTAAAAATGCTCACAAGAAGCTTCAGGGAATTTTCCATCAAGCAAGTACCACGGAGCGAAAACAAGAAAGCAGATGCCCTAAGCAAGATTGCATCCACAAGCTTCGAACATCTCAGCAAACAGGTACTTGTGGAAGAACTAAAGGAGAAATCCATAAATGAAAAGGAAATCCTCGCCGTAGTAGAGGAGGAAAGCAACACATGGACGACACCCATATGCGAGTACCTTACAAAGGAAATACTTCCTGCAGATAAAAAGAAAGCCAGGGCGATACGTCGCAAGGCAGTCAGGTACACCATGATTAACGGAACTTTGTACAAGAAATATTTCTTAGGACCATGGCTCCGGTGTGGCAGACCGCTCCAAGCAAACTACGTCCTTAGAGAAATACATGAAGGGTCGTGCAACATGCATTCCGGTCCTAGATCTGTGGTTGCCAAAGCTATCCGAACAGGATATTACTGGCCAACAATGCATATGGACGCACGAAAGTTAATAAGGGAATGCAATGATTGTCAAGTTCATCGCCCCGTCCCAAGAAACCCGCAACAAAATTTAAATCCTATCACGTCTCCGTGGCCATTTTACAAATGGGGGATCGACATAGCCGGACCTTTTCCAGAAGGCCCGGGCAAAGTCAAATTCTTGATTGTAGCTGTTGACTATTTCACCAAATGGATCGAAGCCAAGCCCGTCACAACTATCACAGGCAATCAAGTTAAAAAGTTCGTATGGGACAACATAGTCTGCAGATTTGGTCTACCAGGGGAAATTGTATCAAACAATGGGAAACAGTTCCGCGACAACCCATTCAAAGACTGGTGTGAAAAACTATGTATCCGTCAATGCTTTGCTTATGTGAAGCACCCACAAACAAACGGCTTGGTTGAAAGAGAAAACAGAAGTTTGGGGGAAGGAATAAAAGCTAGATTGGATGGAAGAAGCAAAGAATGGATAGAAGAACTTTCACACGTCCTATGGTCCCACCGCACAATGATAAAATCAAGCAATAAGGAAACACCATTTTCACTAACATACGGCACGGAAGCTGTAATCCCAGCAGAAATAGGCATGCCAACGCTCCGGACTATGGAAGTAGACCCGACAAAGAAAGATGAAGCCTTGGAAGTAAACTTGGACCTCATAGAGGAAAAAAGGGAACAAGCAGCAATTCAAAAAGCAAAAAGTAAAACTAAAATGGAAAAGTATTACAACTCCAGGGTCCACGACACAAGTTTCAGGCCAGGTGACATGGTCTACCGCAGCAACGATGCAAGTCACGCCAGAGATGGAGGCAAACTTGGACCCAAATGGGAAGGACCGTACGAAGTTACAGAGTCACTTGGAAAAGGAGCATACAAACTTAAAGATTGCAAAGGAAACGAACTCCCGCGGACATGGAACATTTGTAATCTTAAAAAGTGTTATGTACACGAAATGTAAGAACCCGCCCGGCACATATGATGATCCGGAGGGCAATATCTCAATTTATCTTTATCTTATAATGTATTAAATTTTAAAGAAAAGTGGGGATTAGCTACCCTCACGAGTTTTAAATCCTAATTTTTTTTTCTTTTTACTTTGTAAAGTTATATTAATTGTTAAGACGCGTACGCAAGGAGCCACACTCCGCAAATATATTATCCCGCATAATAAAGGTTGAGCAACCTCAAAATGAGCTCAGGTGCGTAAGAGGTATTGCAAACCCTGCACCGGGAGAATAACCCACAAATATTCACAAGACTATCTATTATGAACGTACACCAGTAATGAATAAAAGATAGCAAAATATATGAACATGTTAAACTAGCATTTATATTACAAAAGAAGCCGCAGAAATAGCCACAGACGGCCGCGGTATACAAAACATCATAAAAGTTCTACACAAAAACTGTTACGACAGACCACATGCGGTCACGGCACAACCTAAAAGCGGCAGGCTTCAAACTTAGGAATGGCAACTACGCTCCCTAGAGCCTCGTCCGTATCCACCTCATCAAAGTCCTCGACGGAGAGAGGAGCCGCAGAAGTACTAGTTTCACCCACCCAAGTCTGAGAAGACAGGGGGTTAGAAACTATCTCCATCATAAGCTGGCGAAGGGCTGCAACATGCTTCTTCGCTCCTTCAGCACGAGAATGAACATTCAGCAAAGCGAAGGACAAAGAAGTCTCCCCAACGATGGCCTTGTCATCAGAATGATGGATGGGGACGGAAAGCTGCTCAAGACACGGTTGCAGGTGAGCAGCTTCCGGGAGGTCAGCCAAGGGTCCGTCCAGGATAAAGCAATCTAGGACCTCATCCATCCCGGCATCTTTTTTGGACTTCAACAAATTTACCAGACGGAAGTCCACGTCCTTAAGAGCCCTCACCGCATCAAAATAGCTGGTTCTGGCAGCCTCCGAGTTATAAGCCTCGACCGCAGAAAGCAGGGTTCCGGCAACCCCATGCTCATACCCAGCCTCCAAGCCCTCCTACATACCGAAATCCACAGCATGGCCCAAGGCGTGACCCATAATGCCTTGATACTCAGGAGATTTAAAACATTTTAACACAGCAAGCTGAATCCCGTGCGTTAGAAACCATCTCCTTCCGGCCAAGGTGGTCAGGTAGGCGGGATAAAATTCCCCTCCAAACGGCCGGAGACATTCATAACATGAGCCTCAAGCTCGGCTACACGGTTATAAAGCACCTGGGCCTGCTCCTCCTGCTGAGCTTCCGCATTATCTTTAAAATCCTGGAAGGCGGTGTGAAGGGTAGAAACCTGCGAAAATAAGAAGTAAAAAAAAAACAATACAACAACATGCGGAATAAAAGACATACCTCAGAGGTAAGCCTATCCCTCTCAGAAGTCAAGGAGGTAATCAAGCTCCCGGCTTCAGCACAAGCGGCCTTGGAATCATCAAGCGCAGACTTGAGATAAGTGGCACGAGAATCAAGTAAGGAGATGTCAGTGTCCTTTTGTGCAATAGTACTTTTCAGTACTGACACCTCCCCGGTCAAAGCAGACACCTGACCACGAAGACGGATAACCTCCGCGGTTTCCGCCCTCTTCGCCTTCTCCGCCTCCTCCACCAACAAAGATTTAAGTCTAAGAATCTCCAAGTCTTTCTCCTCAAGCAACCTACCACGAGCATCATACTTGCCTTTGAGCTTCTCCTTAAGCTCAAGCTCATGCTCGGCACGGGACCTTACCTCCGACTCAAGACAAATCTGCCGCGCCGCCCCCACGTTGAACTCCGTATACAATTGTTCATAATCCATACTTCGGAGGGTAGAGAAAAAGCCAGGGGGCAACGCGGTCAACCAACGTGCGGCAGGAAAAACCGTCATCCAACAGCGAGTCGTTGGTAATGTTCCATCGAGGAACATACCAACGTTTTGCCTCGGCAGAATTCAGGGCGGGCAACTCATAAAAAGAGTCATCCGACCCTTCTGATGTCTCGAGTTGGGAAGACCCGGCTACATCCGATGTAGGCGTAACACCCACATTCTCCCGGGCAGAAGTTACAGTAGCAGCAGCAGTATACACCGGAACATCCGTGATCCGGGCACTGCCAAAAAAAATATATGTTAAGAAAAGCACATAATAAAAAAAAATATTACTATATATATATATCATACTTTATATAATTATACGATATAACTTATATGGGGTAAGTATGAGTGTTTCAATATATGATTTATACAGTTGGCGCCACATTCCAGGTTTGACATGGCAATTACAATTCAAATAATTTTAAATATTTTTCGAATTTTAGTGATTTAATTTATATAATTTTTGGTTTTTTTGCAAAAATTATAGGTGTTTGTAAGGCTTGAACTCATGTCCCAAGCGTTTAAACCAAACATAATTTACCAACTGATCCAAGTCATCAATTATGTTTTACTATCTAAATGAATATTAATATCCCTTAATTTTAAATTTATAACTCACAGTCCTGCTTGCATTCAAAATCCTACAAACCCAATCCTAATTGGATATACCCTATTTTATTTCCCCAATTGAAGATATACTCATGATTCATGTCCTGCAATCAAAATCCTATAAACACACAAGATATACGCATGATTCATGTCCATCTTCCAAATAAAAAACCTGCCTGAACGATATTTTAATTTTGCAGGACATTCAGCAGACCCAAAGAGAAGTAGAGGGCGCTTCTATACAGGACAATGACAGTGCGCCATATTACGATTTTGATTATGGTTCCAATGCCGGTTTTAGATAATCAAGTGAAACAGCAGGTGAGCAAGCATTTAACAACTCCTGGTATGGATCTCGCACTAATAGTACATAGCCTATATATGGCCAAAGAAATGGCTTTGACATAAATCATGGTATATTATCATCCCTAGATCCGTGAATGCAGATGTTAAATTACAGCCTACGAACAACATAACACGGAAAAGAGGCAGTGAGGTAAATAGGAAACAGAAGAATTCGGAGGAAGAGCAGTATATGTGGGATGGTATGAACTCATGAGCGGCGGATCCTGGCAAATCCAGTAGTAGCTCAAAGAGGGACCCTCGAAAACTTGAGAGAAAATGGTAAATTTCTAAAATTACTTATGTGATTCTCGATAGTCAGTTTCAATAAAAAGGAATATATGGAGTAATAAGAGTATATAAGTAGGATTTGAATGAAGTAAAGTCAAACTAATTCTCAATATTTAAAAACAAATATATAAACAGGGGATTTGCAGGATGGCTGCTTTCTATATGCTGGATTTCCTGGTATGTCCGGAAGTCTCAGTATTGCATTTTTCGACAACGTATTACGACTTCTTTCCATGAACTACTAGCGACCTTACATACGTTAGCTAAAAATGTACAAGCTTGGCCTGATTAGGACTGATCATACACATAGTTTTTGTAGAATGACAGGGCGTTTAGGAATGGGCTATATAACTGGAGTGTTTAGGAGCGGAAATTTCAGGCCTGGACTTTATGCAACTCTACTTACAGTCCCTTTCGTAGTGTTATTTGATATCAAGTTCAGTTTTCACTTTTTTAGGTGGATAAGTTTTTATGAGTTGCGCAGGGGTGTTTGGTATTGAGATGTATAGGGGTGTTTGGCTGTGCTGTGGTGTTGCAGGCTGACTACTTGGTTGCGATAATAGAGAGGGTTGTGGTCTTCTGTATTGAATTTATTAAAGGTTTTTGGTTGTGTAATAATGTAACCTTTTGTTTCAGATGAGTACTGTCTTTGGCCTTAAGCATAAAGTATAATTTCACTAGGAGTAAGATATGATGTGCTTTGTTCATTTGATTAATTGATTGAATATGAGTAAGATATGACGGGCTTTGTGATGATGATATTAAGATATAATATCTCTAATACAGTGAATAGAAAGGGTGTGTAGATGTGAGATTTGAAAACAGCTATATTGATTTCGAGACTTACATTAAAAACAATGACTTAAGCTATGGAATAGGACTTTCTTATTAAAGTAGTACCTTAACCTCTTGAATATAATTATTCTTACAAATTGCTTATGCTATGGTATTTCTTTACATAGTGGTCTAAGTTTGGAACTTTCGATACCATAGCCCCGTGTACACACATAGATAGTCAACTTTGTTGGATTGATCTTTTCAGTTTCAGACCTTCAGAAAGACTAAGGGAGTGTTTGTTTCATTAAGATGTTTCATGTCTGAATCTGACTACCATATCTTACTGATAAGATGTGGTCATAAAGTCTGAATCTGAATGAAATAATGTTGTTTGTTTTTTTTTTGTTGTCTGAATGGGTTTTAATTGATTATTTATAATTTTTAAAGTATATATTAAACCATAACAGTGCGACAAACAAGTAGTT
>BQNB010095059.1:0-25961 GCA_026074375.1 Tanacetum coccineum
ATTGAACACCATGCATATTGGGCTCTGAAGAATTGCAACCCAGATCTCATCGCCGCTGGTGAGAAAAGAATGTTTCAGTTACACGAGTTAGATGAACTTAGACACCAAGCCTATGAAAACTCTCATCTATACAAGGCAAGAACAAAAGTCTGGCATGACAGAAAATTAAGAATGAGGAAAGAATTCAAACAAGGAAACAAAGTTCTGCTATTTCACTTAAAGTACAAATTTAAACAACCGAAACTCAGATCTCGATGGTTAGGACCTTATGTAGTAAAACATCAATATCTATCTGGATATGTTGAACTCTATGGAAAAGATGGAAAGACGTTTATTGTCAATGGCCATCGACTTAAACTATATCATAAAGAAGATAATGACCCAAGGGAAGCAGTAACTCCCTTTTCCCAAAAGAATGACTCCCAAAGTACGAGTCTAGCTAAAGACTCTCTTAAAAATTAAGCGCTTCTCAGGAGGCAACCCGTGCTTCACTTAAGTGTGGAGGAGTCCCTCCTCCATTCTTCTATTAATATCCTTTATTTATTTTCTAAAAAAAATAACAAAAAATATTTTCTTTTTGTGTGCTTTTTGTTTGTTTACTTTTATGTAGGTACTTTAGCTTAAAGAATTGGAAAATTATGAAGTATGCTCATGAATAGCTCTTTCGCAGCTATACATTTCCCTATGCCCCGAGAAGTACCGTTTTCCCTTAATTTTCCCTATTTTATCTCTATTATCAGTTATCACATTGAGGGAAATATTCAACTTAAGTGTGGAGAGGAGCCAAATAGGAAAAATTAATCATATCCCTCCCTGTTTGCCCTGCCAAAAATTTTCCAACTGATATTTTATGAAAAAATCTTAATCTATATATGCTTTCAAAGTATAAAAATGCTCCTAGTAAGACAAATCCAACTGGATTGACATTATAGCTAGCACAACCCAGTCCACTAAATTATGAGAATTATAAGCCTCTAGAATATTCGGGTATCCACCTTTGATACCCAAGATAATTGATGCCTTTAGCTTGTTCGAGTTAAGGTTTGAATGCAGTCATATGTGTCTATTCCGTCGTTACTGATGTGTACGTATGGTCTTTGTCGCCTTTTCTGGAGCAATGTATTATCTAAGTCATTAATTTAAGCGAGCCCGGTAATTTAGAGAGCTCTTAGAACTTTGCTTATTCATAATTTAATACTAGACCGAAGCCTAATCGACAATTATCGAATTCCAAGTCCCCTGTTCTTGCCGGCACTCCCTTTTTAGTGCTAAGTTGCTGAAATACCTAAGATGAATGAATAAGTTATATGCCAAGCCTCAGTTATCATTTGGCAATTTTTTTATATAAGTATGTAGTTTAAAGAAATAAAGGCTTATGTTTCGGCACCTGAAGATTGTATCCGCTCCAATATCAAGTTCCGCCCTTCGGTCATTTATATGTGTGTACGTACAAGCCCTATGTAGCTGACTAGATTATGTCTGTGCATATTGATGTTCTTAACAAAAATATAAACCCTATCTGGTGCATGAGTGAAATTAAAAAATCAAACACTATCCCTATGCGAGGTGCTATGTTATATGTCTATGCCTGAAAAGTTACCTAAAATGCAAACTCTTATAAAATCCAAATTTTCTCCACGTCACGATAAATGATTTTATTTTCTCGCTTCGATTACTTGAGGCCAAGCAATAAGATAAGTGTGGAGGGATTTGATAACGCCCAAATTATAAATGTTTTCTAAGGCGTTATTTGCATATATTTCATCATTTCTCGTGAACTTTCGATACTTAATAGCTTAAAATTGCTTGCAGGTTCACTAAAAGACATCCGAGGGTTAAAACATCAAAATAAATACTTTACACGTTAAAAACACATCATTCAGAAAAGAACATCAATCCAAGCCTAAAAAAAACCAAATGTGCCTTCAGTCAAAGGACAGTCAAAATAGTCAATACCTCACAAGATAACTGCGCACAATCTATTTGAGAGTGCGATAAAAAAAACAATAACAACTACCAAACTGAAATAAGAAATTATGAAGACTTAAAAAGCAACAGATTGAACACCCTAAGTACGCCACACATTAATTTCTTGTGCTCCGCACATAAACACAATAAACATTTAATACTTTGTGCATTTTAACACCAAGTGGCGCCGCACAACTATTTGTGATGCGCCGTACTTTCACCCGAATTTCAGCCTATAAATAGAGCCTCAAAATCTCTCATTTTTATATATCTTTCATCTCTCAACACAACAACAACACAAACACTTCCCATATCCTACACAAACTCTTTTTCCAAGAATAAAAACCAAATTTTTTTGAGATTCAAGATCAAAGACCAAGAACAAGGAAGAATAATCAAATAGTATAAGCAAATAAATGAAGTTTGTTATTGAAGCAAGTTAGTTATGAACTCCTTACAAATGAGAGGCCTAAATCTCCCACGACTACTCATGATGTTATGATAATTAATAAGCATTTGTAGATCGTGATCTCTTCCAACTCAAGCTTATGTTGTCAAACCCTATTATATCTAATCTAATCCATTCTTTGCTTATCAACTTAAATTATATAATCATATCGGTATAGGTCGAGAGACCCGTTATGATCTATGTGTTTTTAAAGATTTGTCTATGGTCTTTATCGTTTGTGCCGAGAAATCCACTTTCATAAATTTATAAACAAAATAAGCTTTGATGAATTTTTAGGACTGGATTATTGAGTGACACATTTGGTCTAGTTTTAACTAAATATAAGTCTGAGTTAATTAAGTTAGTCGTGAAAACGTTTATCCGACGAGAAAATCCTTTTAATAAATTAAGTGTCCTAACTGTGAGGTCAAATATCATTCCAATCCCTTTAAAATATTTACACTATTCCGAGTAGTCATCTTTATTATCACTGGTAAAACAAAAGTTACTTTTGAAATTGTTAAAATCTATTTACTTTTTGATTATTTGAACACTACTCAAATCCCTGTAGAACGACCTGGTCTTACCTAAAAGGTTATACTACATACGTAGGTTATACTTTTACCCGTGTGTTTCCCTATAATAAAATTGGTATTTTCAGTCATTATAAATTTAAAGCATTTGAAACACATCATATATCATCTAAACTCTCTACTCAAAACAAAATCAAACTTGTATCCGTCCTCAAAAAACATAAGGAAGCTGTTGCTTGGAAAACGATAGACATTCCTGGTATCTGTCCTCATTCTGTAAACACAAGATACAACTTCTGGATGACGAAAAGCCAGTCGTCCAAAAACAAAGAAGACTAAATCCAAACATGCAAGAAGTTGTTAAAAAAGAAATCATTAAACTCTTGGATAACTGTATTATTTATCTAATTGACGATAGTCCTTGGGTTAGTCCTATTCACTGTGTACCAAAGAAAGGTGGTATTACAGTTTTTACAAACGAAAATGATGAACTTGTCCCAACAAGAACCGTTACGGGTTGGCGAGTATGCATCGATTATCGTAAACTCAATGAAGCAACCGAAAAAGATCATTTTCATTTTCCGTTTATGGATCAAATGTTAGAAAGACTCACAGGAAATAAATATTTCTGTTTCCTCGATGGTTTTCTAGATCTTTTCAAATTCCTATCGATCTTATGGATCAAGAAAAAACAACATTCACATGTCATTTCGGAACATACGTTTATAGGCGAATGCCTTTCAAGCTATGTAATGCTCCAACTACATTTCAAAGATGCATGTTGGCAATCTTTCATGACATGATCGAAGAATCCGTTGAAGTATTCATGGACGATTTCTCCGTCTTTGGAGACTCTTTTGACAAATGCCTAAACAACCTCAATAAAATGCTTCAGCGTTGGAAAGATGCTCATCTTGTCCTTAATTAGGAAAAATGTCACTTCATGGTCAAAGAAAGAATTGTGCTTGGACACAAGGTATCTGGCGCAGGACTCGAAGTCGACAAAGCAAAAATCGACGTAATCTCAAAACTTCCACCCCTACTAACATCAAAGGTGTTAGAAGCTTTCTTGGACATGCCGGTTTTTACCGATGTTTCATTAAAGATTTTTCGAAAATTGCCCGACCTCTAACTAAGCTGCTTGAAAAGATACTCCATTTAAAATTCAATATGAAAGTCCAAAAAGAATATTGAATTATTAAAAGAGAAACTCACATGTGCTCCTGTGATCGTAAGCTCGAACTGGAATCTTTCGTTTGAACTTATGTGTGATGCAAGTGATTTCGTAGTTAGAGCTGTCTTAGGTCAAAAAGATGGTAAAAACTTTCACCCAATCTATTTTGCAAGCAAAACTCTTAATCCCCCTCAACAAAAATACACCGTAACTAAAAAAGAACTTATGGCTGTAGTTTTTGCATTCAACAAATTTAGATCCTATCTTATTCTATCAAAAAGTATTATTCACACTGATCATTCAACTATAAAGCATTTATTCAAGAAACAAGATGCTAAACCATGCCTTATTCGTTGGATACTACTCTTACAAGAATTTGACATAGAAATCAAGGATAGAAAATGTACAGAAAATGTCGCAGCTGACCACTTATCCCGAATTGAAAATGAAGAGTCAAGTGATGACAGTGATGTTGATGAAAACTTTCCTGGAGAAACCCTTATGGAAATTAACAACAAAGATGAACCATGGTTCGCAGACTTTGCAAACTATTTGGTAGCTGATATTATACCAAAAGGGATGACGGACCAACAAAAGAACAAATTCATCTCTGACCTCAAACACTAATTCTGGGAGGAACCCTACCTCTTAAAAGTATGTTATAACAGAATGATCAGACGTTGTGTATCCAGACCAGAAACCCGAACAATTTTAGATCAATGTCACCACAGACCAACCGGTAGACATTATGGACCAAATGTAACCGCTAAAAAGGTCCTAGATTCAGGATTTTACTGGCCAACAATCATAAAAGAAGCTCATACTCTAGTTTAACTTTGCGAAGCATGCCAAAAGACGGGAAATATATCAAAACGTGATGAGATGCCCTTAAACAACATACAAGTATGTGAAATTTTTGATGTATGGGGTATTGACTTTATGGGACCATTCCCAAAATCTCGTAAGTTTGAATACATTCTTGTCGCTGTTGATTACGTATCTAAATGGGTCGAAGCTTAAGCTTTACCAACCAATGATGCCCGAGTGGTTATCACTTTCCTAAAGAAACTATTTTGCCGATTTGAAATGCCCAAAGCTCTAATCAACGACCGAGGTACTCACTTCTGCAACAAAATAATGAAAAAAATGTTAAAGAGATATGGAGTTAACTGTTTCTCTACATCATATCACCCTCAAACTAGTGGTCAAGTCAAAAACACGAACAGAGCTCTTAAAAGAATACTTGAAAAGACTGTTAAAGACAATCATGCTATTTGGTCAAGAAAACTTGATGACGCTCTGTGGGGCTTTTACGCACTGCATACAAAACACCTACCGGTACCCATACCCTACAAACTCATATATGGAAAGAACTGCCACTTACCATTTGAAATTGAACACCGTGCATACTGGGCCTTAAAGAATTGTAATCCAGATCTCATCGCTGCTGGTGAAAAATGAATGTTTCAGTTACACGAATTAGATGAACTTAGACATCAAGCCTATGAAAACTCTCGATTATACAAAGCAAGAACCAAAGTCTGGCATGATAGAAAATTAAGAATGAGAAAAGAATTCAAACATGGAAACAAGGTTCTGCTCTTTCACTCAAAGTATAAATTCAAACAGCCGAAACTCAAATCTCGTTGGCTAGGACCATACATAGTAAAACATCAATATCCGTCCGGCTATGTTAAACTCTATGGAAAAGATGGAAAAACATTTATTGTTAATGGCCATCGACTCAAACTATATCATGAAGAAGAAGATTATAATGACCAAAGGGAAGCAGTCATTCCCTTCTTTCCCAAAGAATAACTCACCAAGTTTGAATCTAGCTAACGACTCTCTTAAAAATTTAGTGTTTCTCGGGAGGCAACCCGTGCTTCACTTAAGTGTGGAGGAGTCCTTCCTCTATTCTTCCATTCATATCCTTTATTTATTTTCTAATAATAATAAAAAAACAACAAAAATATTTTCTTTTTGTGTGCTTTTGTGTATTTACTTTTATGCAGTTAATATAGCTTAAAGATTTGGAAAATTATGAAGTCTGCTCAGGGTACTCGCTCGCAGCTAATATATCCTCTATGCATCCGGGAAAGTACCATTTTACCCTTAATTTCCCCATATTATATCTCTATATTCAGTTATCACATTGAGGACAATGTTCAACTTAAGTATGGAGGGGAATCAAATAGAAAAAATTAATCATATCCCTCCATGTTTTGCCCTGCAAAATTATTTTACAACCCGATACTTTCAAAAACAAAAATCTCAATAAATATATAGTAAATGCTTATCAAAATTAAAAAAATGCTCTTGGTAAGGCAAATCCAACCGAATTGACATTATAGCTAGCACAACCAGTCCATTAAATTGTGAGAAAATAAGCCCTTTAGAATATCCGGTACCCACCTTTGGTACCCAAGATAATTAATGCCTTTAGCTTGTTCGAGTTAAGAAGTGAGAAATCATATGTATCTATTCCATTGTTATGGATGTGTATATGTAGTTTTGTCACCTTTTCTAGAGCATTAGTATTGATTGATAATTATATTTGAGTGAGCCGATAATTTAGAAGCTCTAGAACTTGTACTCGATAATCATATAGACCGAAGCCGGAGTAATCATATGTTTATGAAATCCTGCAAGTCCCTGTTCTTGCAAGTGCTCCCTTTAGTGCTAAATTGCTATAAGTTCTAAGTAAAGAAGTTAAAAATGAATGAAGAAGTTCTGTGCCAAGCCTTAGTTATCATTTGGTAAAAAAAATAGAAGTTCAAAGAAATAAAGGCTTAAGTCCCGACACATGAAGATTAGTATATGCTCCCGCTTCAGTATCAAGTTCCGCCCTTCGGTCAGGTTTATGTGTTGGGATTAAAAGCCTTCTTATTTGCTGTTAGTAATCCTAGGTTATAGTCTAGGCTCAACCACCTACTTCTCTATAACCAAAGGCTCTGATACCAATCTGTCACACCCCGCCTAGGCGGAAACACGAGGCGTAACATCATGGATATCATCACAACACAATGGTGTCAACAATAGAGAGAACTAAATGAAATAGATAAACAAATGAGACACAATGTGTCATGACAATATCTAACACAAGATAAAGGAGTCTTGCATTACGATAGCAAAGTCATACCACAAGGAAACATAATCCAAAAGTCTAAACAAAATCAACAAACATCCAAGTATCAAACAATTCAAATGACATAAATAAAATCTCTAGGAGAATGACTCCGCATGCAAGCCTACGGTCTCACTAGCCACTCTTCCTAACTTCAACATCCTCAAGATGATTACCTGAAAATGATGCTTAAAACGTCAACATAATGTTGGTGAGAGTCATAGGTTTAAGACACGATAATCAAATCCAACTGTAAATTACTGTGATAATAAAGAAAACATTGCAGGACAATAAATGAACTATCATACAGGCTAACATGCAAATCCAATCAATCACACAAATACCCAGCAAACGACCACAAGACGTCTCATATCGTACCAAGGTCCCTGTGGTTACCCCCTTAGCTCAGGCCATGGATACTCCCAAAGTAACCTTCCTGCTCGCTAGGCCACAGTACCATCCAGTAAACAGGCCATGGATACCCGTAGGTGATCCCCCTGACTTAGTTCGCAATTCTTAATATCACATCACAAAACATGTAACACACAACATACAATAGTCACGTATAGTCCATCCATGTTTGACAACACATTATCACAGTAATCAAAACATTTGCAAATGCTTTGCATCATTTCCACCCTAATAAATCATAAGAAAAGAGGGGCTATGAAACTCACCTGAATGCTCAAAACGCAGCTTCTAATTCCAACACAAGCTACACAATACAAACACATTCGTGTTACACGCGACTAATCCAAATTCTTATGTCCATGTAACACTCATATGATGGATGTATAAGGGTTTTATTAACCATCATGGATCACCCCGACACCATGCCCAACCTTAACCTCCTCATTAACACGTTACATTAGTTAACTACAATTTATTCAAAAATGCAGAATTTTAATGTGTCTTGACTAACTTAAAAACCTTACTTGATGATCTTTATAAATTATACCAAAAATAATCTATGTTCCTTTATGTGTTCTCTAACTACCATTTGATTCCCAAAAGCCATTTACATGTACAAGTACTCCTAAGAAAATCAAACTTCAAAACAGTCCCAATTCGGACCTGCACGCGCACTAAAACGTTTGGACTTATTAACCACACTTAGACTACTATTTAGAGGCTAATTTTCACGTGGGAGTTAAGAGACATATAGAAATTGACTTCTGTGTTTTGGCTAACCTTAATTCGAATTTTAAGTAGGGGTTTAACATCCCGAAATCAGACCCAAATCTGTCCCGAAATCACAGTTTTGACAACGAATCTTGTAAAAATTATTTGACTGACTTCCACTGACTTTTAATTCATGAAACCAATGGGGTTGGAAAGTAGACTTTCTGTAGTTAATTTTAGGCTCAAGAAAATCAATAAAAGCTATCCGTATGACCGAGTTATGACTCCCGCAAGGTGACCTAAAATTCTGATCAGATTCCAGTTACGAATTTAACATGATAAACCCTAATCATTCACATCTAAACCCTAATTAAACCCTATTAAATATCATTAATATTATGTATTTTATGAAACCCTAGAATCCACCATCATAAGTGTTACATGAATATATGAATTAGATAGGATTAACATGCTTACCTTAAATGCTAGAACCTAAACAGTGATTCTTGAGGTTTTCCTTGGATCAATCACCAAATTCGTCTCCTAAGGTTCCTTGGGGGCTGGTTTCTTACGGAAAAAAAGGAAAGGGAGAAGAAAATTATGAGCTATGTTTTGTTAATACTTATCTTAATGTATTCTTATCCCCCTATATTTACAATTTGACTTTTAAACCCCTAAAACCCAACAAAACCGATCGGCCACCCCTCTATAATTATATTTTTATATATTTTTTTAAATTTATTAGTTAACTAATTTACTTCATTACCTTAAGTTTTTATAAAAACCGAATCTAGTTTGATTAAACCTTTTTACTTAAACGCTACTTACTAAACTTTCTAAATATAACTTTCATTTCACCAAACCACTTTCTATTTTTAGAAAGTTTGCCACAAACTTCTATATTTCACTCACATGCTTCCTTTCTAATAACGTACACTTCTTATAAAAGCTTAACTCTTAAAAACCAAGAATTGACGTAGCAGTGCATGCAACACGTCTTTCATTTCCATTATCACCACAAGTGAAAACAAAAGGAACTACTTAAACACCTAACTCATTTGACACATAAAATATGATAATCATTACCTTTAAATGACATCATGCCACTTAGTAAACCACTTCAACAGACATATAGAAAAATCAATAGCAGCAAAGAAACATACAAAATGGGACCTTAGCCATTTCTAAAGGTATAAACTAACTTGCTCAAATCATGGTTATCACAGTATCCCCTCCTTATGGAAATCTCGTCCCGAGATTTAACTAGTTGGTTCAACAGCATGATCAACAAATAACGAGGATACTTAGACTTCATATAGTCTTCGTATTCCCAAGTGAATTCGGGGCCACGCTTTGAATTCCAATGAACTTTCACAAGTGGAATTCTACTACGTTTCAAACTCTTAACCTCATGATCCATAATTTCTACAGGTTCCTCAACAAAACGTAAAGTCTTGTCGATTTTGATTTCATTCAATGGCACATGCAAATTAGCATTCCCTAAACACTTATTCAAATTTGACACATGAAATGTGTCATGTACACCAATCAATTCCTCAAGCAATCTTAACCGATAAGCTACAGGGCCGATCCTCTCAAGGATCTCGAATGGTCCAACATATCACAGTGCTAACTTACCCTTTTTCCCAAAACGCATCACACCTTTCCACGGTGACACTTTTAACAACACATTATCTCCAACCTCATACACTGTCATCTTACGTCCACTGTCCGCATAACTCATTTGACGATCTCTTGCCGCTTGGAGCTTTTCCTTTACAACCACTACTTTATCAGTCGTTTCCTGCACCAATTTGGGTCCAATCAAACTACCTTCCCCAATTTCAGCCCATAACACGGGCGACCTACATTTTCTTCCATATAGTGCTTCGAACGAAGCACACCGAATGCTAGTGTTGTAACACCCCCAAAAATATGTCGCAGCGGAAATGTGTCCGGGGGCGTTACTTCATAATACACAGCGCTAGATACAAGAGAACGACCTCTAAATGTGTCGTTTGAAAAGTAATCTCGTTGATTTCCTTGAAATTGATATAATGTTTGTCCCATAATTGCATCACAATGAAAAGCTTGAAATTAACACAACGAGATTTGATCACTTGTATGTATGTAGAAATCCATGAATGAAATCTTGTCAGTTTAGACTCCAATGCACATCAAATAATCCAAGCATCTAATTCACCTGAGAAAAACATGCTTAAAAGTGTCAACATTAAAGTTGGTGAGTTCATAGGTTTTGTAAGTATAAATGTTGAACCAAAGTTCCGTAAAGTAGGTATGACCGTTTAAATCCTTAAATGTTCTTCCAAAATGTATGTATGATTTTTAGAAAATCAAATCAAAAAAAATTTTGTAAAGCATCCATGATCATTTATAATCCCCAATATAGTCACAAAACGTTATGTTTTAGGTTGAACCACCTTTGTTCAAAGTAAGTATTGCCACTTTATTCAAGGCAACGCGCAAGTATTCATGTATACGGATTTTGGCCTTGGGCAGGAGACCCAAACCAATCTATTATTCCGAATCCTGTTATAATGGTTCGTTTTGCCCAAGTGATAGCTAATCACCGCCGAACGGGGATTTGTACAATCCCCGGATAGATCTTTTATTAACATTTCGCGTGGACATCATGCTATATCGTTTCGTTTGCCAGCCCAGTGATAGCTAATCACCCGAACGGATTCACACTCGAAGAGATCTCATTACATAACATCCAGCGTCACCTCCTCCATAGTGATTTACAGTTCATTGTAGCTGTGACGTAGACTTGTATGTACCATCACAGGTTGTCCCCTTTTCCAAGAATACCCAGAGCATTATTTAAAGAATATGTACTCCTGTGACGGTTGTCCCTCAAGAAACTAGGGCTGTAATGTAAAGAATCTGTACTCCCGTTAACGGTGTCCCCTTAAGAAAAACCGATGGCAGTAATGTTGTTGTTATCAGTTCAATCCGCTTAAACTAATCCGTAATCATTTAAAAAGTAAAGTATGCATTCATGTGCAAAAATGAAGTCAAGTAATGTATCCCATGCGAGCTATATAAATGAGTATGTAAACCAATTTGTATTTCAACCTCCATGTAATGCATTTGCAAACAAGTGTTCCTCATTAAAAATATATGTAAATACAAGTAAAACATGGGGCTATAAACTCACATTGATGTTGTAGAACGATTTGCAGAACTGCACATATTAAGCACAGCACTAACGGAAGTTCCGGGGGAACGGTTCGATCAAGAAGTTTGCGATTTATTCTTAACAGCTATAAGTTCCCACTAGCTAGGACTAAAGATTTGGGCTTCCGATGAGATGGTTACATTCAACGCGACACGTTGATAAAGATTTAGCTTTTTAAGTTGTATAGTTTTGGTGGTTGGTTTAAATAAATAATAATTGAAAAGTCAAAGCAAAGTTTGTAATATATTTGTAATATATTACATATGGAAAAATAATACCCTTATATAACTCATACCGTGAATTATATAACAAAGACAAACTATCCAAAGATTAATGTGACGTATATAATGTTTTGCAAGTATTATATAATAAGTGTGAGTAAGTAATTAAACCAAATATTTCGACACCAATTTAATTAATAAAAAGTCCTTTGCTTAACTAGTAGCCACAGTCTCTAAAGTTATGATAAACATTCTAATGTTTGTAAAGCTTTTTCGATAAGTTATGCTTTTTACCTTCTAGTCAGGAATTTATAAAATAATATTTTATAAATAAATCTTTCGTCTTATCGACGGATCGTGGCTAAAATCGTTATCTCATTTTTAAAAGTATAATTCTTATTCGTTGTCGAGTTATTGTACAATTATAGTTTAATATATCCTTAAAATATAACTTAGTTCCTTTTATCGGGTTTCTAAAATAATAGAGGTTTAGTAAAACATTACTAAATATAGAAATTTATATAAATTTCGTCTTGACTTTCCTATTTATATAACTTTTCCCATATTTATGAAATCTAATGTTTTTCCACTTAATACACGAAATCAATATTTCAAACATCCGCATGTTTTAAATATATAAAACTATAACAGTAATCAATATCACATTATTTAACCAATTAAACACCATCGATTCTATTTTTAATATATAATATATATAAGTCTTGGTATATATTTTATAGTAATTTTATATATACCAAACGCACCCTATTCGGCTGTAAAACAGCCAACCAAACGCAGCCCTTGCTGCCATTAATAAAACCAACCGCACCCCTTGGTGCATATACCCAGATCCAAACGCCCTTGTGGCTGATAAACCTATAACCAAGCGCACCATAGGCTGTAAAACAGCCATCCAAACGCACCCTTGTGGTGCTTATAAAAACCACACGCACCCATTTTTGGCTGCTGACCCGAACCCAGCGCACCCTAACTTGATGTAAACCAAAGCGCACCCTACGTGTTGATTCTAGCAAACCAAACACACCCTCGTGGTGTTACATATAAACCATGCACCCTTAGTGCCGAAACAAAACCAAACGAACACCCCTAGCTGCTAACCTGCTAAACTAAACGCACTTGTTCGGTGCTAACACAGCCAACACACCCTTATTGTTTTTACCAAGCTAAACGCACCCTAATCCGTTTGAAAAAATTTTGGGAACAAAATCAAACGCTCCCTTGGCTGTTTTTATCATCCAAACCGAAACGCCACCCATGGTGCTTAAATAAACCGAACGCCCCATTTTGGTGCGGTGAACAGTTAAACCGACGTTTTCCCCTTGGTGGTGGTCGGTTAACCACCAAAACAAACCACCTTCTTTGGGGTTGACAAAAAATGGAACGCCCTTGGAGGTGCGACGGTGGTGTCGTGGTTGTTGATGGTTGCCCATGAGGATGGAGATTTGAAGGGATGAAGAATGGAGAGGTGGTGATGGTAGCGGCGGGTGCGCTAGAGGGGTGGACGGCAGCGGCCGGTTGGGTTAGAGTAGAGCGTTGGCGGCAAGTGACGTAGTGGATCGGATAGATCGGGGAGTTGAATGAGAATCCAATTTTGGTTTCGGCCGGGAAAGGAAAGGGGGATAAAACCCGGAAAACTCGCCGGAAAAGTTTTTCGACGGCGGCGGCGGCGGTGGCCGACCGGAAATGGGGATAGGGAGAGAGACATGGATGTGTGTGTGTTTATTATTTCCAAAGGAAAAAAAATGTAAAGTTTTTATATATATATAAAAACTTATAAAGTAAAGTGGCAAGTTACAAATAGATGGGGGTTAGTTTTGTAATATTCTCACAAGGGCCAAAAGTGTAACTTTTGGTAAATATTGGTGCGGGACTCGTTTGAGTCACTTATCGGATGATTCAAAATACGAAACTTGCGCCATTGTTTTCCAAATAATTTTTCCAACAAAAATGAGTATTCATTTGATAGTATTTCATAAATACTTTTATAACATTTATAAAAATATTTGTTATTTATTTGGAAACCCGGTTATGTCTTGTCCGAAAGTAAAAATAAAAATAAATTTTTAACTCGAATATTTGCGTTATTAACAAACGTTACTGAATAAAATGATGACTAATTTATTAAATATTTTTATTTAATAATAAGTGTTAATTAAATATAATTTAATTATTTTCTTGTTTCTAAATTTCTTACGAGGGCCATTTCAGTCAATTTTGTCTGTTTTCGGGTCTCGGCAAAACTAAAAAGTTGACAGGGAATGTCGTTATACATCAATTGCTTCAGAGTCTGAATGTGAAATGTGATTTGTGGCTCTGTTTTGATAATATCAATTTAGGGAATAACCATAACTCTTTTAAATAAGTTCAGAAAAATTACTGGTTACGCGGTAATCGCTTTTATGTGACAATAAAAGACCAAAAGTCAAAAAGTCAAATCGGACCTGAAAAGTCAAAGGTTAAAATAGTCATTTAAAATTTCTAAAAATTGCCGGATGTTACAAGTGTGATAACTGTTGTTATAAGAGAAATCAGCTAATGGTAGGTGGACATCCCAACTGCCACCAAAGTCTATCACACACGCCCTTAACATATCCTCTAACGTCTGAATTGTACGCTCACTCTGTCCATCTGTCTGAGGGTGATAAGCCGTGCTCATATTCAATCGCATTCCTAAGGCTTTCTGAAATTTTTGCCAAAGACGTGATGTAAATCGTGCATCACGATCCGAAATAATCGACACAGGCACTCCATGACGCGTGACAATTTCATCGGTGTACAACCTCGCCAATTTCTCCGTACTATAATCTTTACGTATTGCCAGAAAATGTGCTAATTTGGTCAATCTATCAACTACAACCCATATCGCATCGTGCCCACTCCTTGTTCTAGGTAACTTTGTGATGAAGTCCATGGTGATGTTTTTCCACTTCTATTCAGGTATCTCTGGTTGTTGTAATAAGCCCGAAGGCCTTTGATGCTCAGCTTTCACCTTTACACAAGTTAAACATTCGCTAACATAGGTAGCAATATCCCTCTTCATTCCCGGCCACCAGTACATATCTCGAAGGTCATAATACATCTTATCCGCTCCAGGATGTACGGAATACCTGGACTTAAAGTTGCCTGCATCCATAATTACTGTTCTCACACCTCCTACTAACGGAACCCATATTCGATCCATAAAGTACAAACTTCCGTCTCCTTTCCTCTCCATTTGCTGATCTAAACCATGTAGTCTTTCTGCGAGTACATTCTCTTGCTTGAACGCCTCATTGTGGGCTGCCAGTATCATTCCTCTTACTCCATACTGAATGGTCATACCCATCGCTCGAACAGTTCTAGGTTTCACTCGTTCCTTCCGACTTAAGCATCTTCACCACATTTGCCTACCTGGATTGGTAGCGAAATTCATACTCTACTCACTATACAATTTAATATAATCAAAGTTACTAAACCATCATATGCCCTTCTTTTCATTTTGTTGGTCCTGTCAGCGCATTTCTGTTGGCGTGTTCTCTACCTTGGGCGTCTCACTTGAAGTAGCTAATATCTTATCCTTAACACCTGACTGGATAGTCATGGACATTGCTCTTACTCGTCTTAGTTTCACTCTTCCTTTCTACTCAACGCATTAACCACTACATTTAATTTATCAAAGCGTCACACAATTCATTCTTCAAAGTCTGGAAAGCCTTTTCTCGTTTTGCGCCCCCACTCATACTTTTGATTCCTCTTAGTTAGGGAAGTACTGGGTTTAACAATATTAGAAAAGTTTGCGACTGTTACGTAGGTAGGGTAACACAGCCAATACCTAAGAATAATCATATGTCAGATGGTGTTGTAGGTACTTCCCAATTCTTCACTGCCTCACTCTTAGTAAACTTAGCATTACAATTCTCCTTTACTCCCCCTGTAAATTCCATCACTAACTTCAACTGAACCTCCATGACTTTCTTTTAACAAACGACATTGGTCTCCTCCCTACGGATGAATGATAGGTCGTATGAACCTTTGTCTTGCAACTCTGACATCTGTTTTCCAGCACTTCTTGCATTTCTGAGGGTTTGCTAGTCACGCTCGTGCGCTCTCGCTCGCACGCGCAGCGACTGACGTCACTCCAGAACTAAAGTTTGCTTATGCGGAATCAAGCTTGTCCGTTGCAGATTTTGGTCATCGCCAGTCTTTCGCTGACACACTATCAACAAAAATCTCGTACTACGGAAGCTACTCACTCATTTCGGTTACATTACCTTTGTGTTCCAATAAGGTTGTTTCACGAACTTCCTTGAGTACGTTCACCTTTGAACCGAGTATTCTCATCACCTGTCAAACGATATCTGGTATGTGTTTAATTACACATACCTTTTACCTTTTAAAACGAGCTAAAATAACCAAAAATAGACTTAAAATGCCAAATATACGCTTGTTTTGCTATTTGTATTGTGCAGGAAACAGAATAACCAGAGAAAAAGACGAAAAACAAAGCCAAAACGACAAAAACGGGTCTCGGAATGGTAAAAGACGCGTGAAAGACAATGGCCAAATCAAAGCGGGGAAAATCAATCAAGTCAAAAAGTCACAGATTTAAAGTCAACTGGGCGAAATTTAGGTCAAAGTCAGACACTCTCAAGTCAACCCCGGGGCCAAAGTCTATAAGAAATATAAGTTTGGGGCTAAATTGCCAATCCCTAAATATATTTTATCAAGAAGAAAGAGGAATATGAAAAGAGAAGGGCTATTTGCATTCAGACTCAAAGTAAAAAGTGGGGGGGCAAAACTGCCATCCCCCCTAACTTGTACACCAAAGGGACGCATGGCTCTCGCAAATGAGTTTGTATAACTTGTTGGGGACTGTTTTGCCAAGTCCAAATCGTTATTTAACTCACAAAGGCGGACATGTTGCAATTAACAGACGGGTCAACCTAGTGGGGCTCCATTTGTGCACATCTAACTCAAACACACACTTCTGTTCGTTACAACTCAATAACCATCTTTCCCGCCTTATTTTTCTTCCCAAACACATCATGGGTGTTATCATACCGTTTTTACCCCATATGAATCTTTCACCACCTCACATGGATATTCATACTCCCCACCTCCTCCATACCGTTCCAGCTACAAGAGGCCAACTTGGCACTCAACCACACCCCAAGACAAATTCGATGGCCAGTGATTGATTTTAAAGATTGACGGCCAAGATTAGAGCTTTTTAAACCTTCACACAACAAACACACCTGTGTTTGTGTGTCATACAAACAAGCATACAACAAGAGAAAGAAGAAAGAGACTCTAGTTTTAGTTTTTTTTGAGCGCGGTTTCGGGGGCTAAAGCTTTAAACACTCTCACACAACAAACACACCTGTGTTTGTGTGTCTACAAACAAGCACAACAAGAAAAAGAAGACTTAGTTACTTTTTCGGCTATAAATAGCCTTGTAAGCCATTGTGGCAATTATTCCATTTTTTATTTCCAGCTTATTAAGTTTTTACTCAGTTTTTAGTTAAGTTTTTATTGTCATTTAAAGTATTTTTAAGTTAACTCCTTGTATGCACTTGTAATTTTCCATTTTAATGAAAAATTAAGCCGTTTTAACTCAATAAGCTCTCAATAAGCTAATTTGAGCTTATCCTTGTTAATAAGCTCAAATTCAGTTTAATACTTGTTCAATGTTCTTAAGTACTGTTTTAGGTTGAATTTACTTCATTTGATTGTGAATTTGGAAGCTTTTGAAGTAATAAGCTCATATAAGCTTATTGAGCTTATTGCTCAGGGAATAGAGGCTAGGGAGCCATTAGGACAGCTTTTTAGGCCACTCACTCAGAAAGAGTGGCCTTGGTTCTGAGACAACAAAAATCCAAGGTCTCATATCTAAATTCTCATTTAGCTTAATTTTTAGCTTTAGACAATAGCTTATTTGCTTTTATTCCTTTCAAACATGTTTGTTTAAGTCTAATATCTAGCTGTTTTTAGTGTTCATTAGGTTAAGTTTATTTAATTTTAGTTTACAACTTAAAACTGTCATAATAGTGTAATAAGCTAGCTGAGAAACTAGCTTATTTTTCCAAATAAGCTAAAACTTTTAGTCTTAAAATAGTTTAAACAAGTCAAAATAAGTAGGAGTAGATAAAAGGTTTTTAAAGTTTTGGTTTAAAAATGGATTTTAAGCCTATTTTGGTTTGGCAGTTTTAAATAAAGGGGTGTTTGGCACAAGGCCAAAACGGGTCAAAAAGGCTATTTGCATGGGTTAAGGTATTTGGGGTGACTTTATCTTAAGCTCTTAAGCTATTTTAAGCTGGTTTGAGAAAGTTTTTTGTGTCAAAATAGTTTTTTAAGGTTTTCCAAATCATGTTCAAAACTGTGAGGTTTTTAAATAACCCACAAGTGCTTATTTGATTAAGCACTTGTGGTTTAAGTTTAAGGTTCAAAAAAAAGTGTGTTTAGTGTGTCTAAACAAGGCTGTCAAGAGCCTTTGTTCTTTTGACTTTATAAGTCAAAACCACCAGCTTTTCAAACTGCCACAGTTTCTTAAAACCAAAGGAGCCTTTTTCACAGCCACAAATAAGCAAGTAGAAATGTTTTTTTACAAGTTCAAAATTTGTGCACAAGTCCTTTAGATAGAGTAATCAATCTGTTTAAGCTTCTTTTTGCATTTAGAGCTTATTTGACAGCTTAAAATAAGCTGTCAAATAAGCCCTTGAACTTTGCCTTAAAGTTCCCCTGGTGCAAAAGGGGAACTTTAGGCTTATTGTTCTCAGCCTTTAAGCCAACTTAAGCCCAAGTATTTGGCTTATTTTAAGAACTTATAAGCCCTAGTATAAGTTCTCAAAGTTTGAGCCCTTGATAAGCTTATTTGGTTGCTTATTTTTAAGCCCAAACATGCCTCTTGGCTGTTTTTGAATCCCTTAGGCTGTAGGATTGCTTATCTTTTGATTCTTGCTTATTGAGCTTATCCCATAAGCTCAAATTGTGTCCTAGTGAGTTTTTAGGTTAAGTTAGATAGTTAATGTGCTTATTTCCCTTTTTCTTTAGCTTATTTGTTCAAGCCTTAAGCAAATTTTAGTTTTTTTTTTCTTTTTTTTTTTTTTTTTTTTTTTTATTTTTTTTTTATTTTTTGTTTTTTTTTTTCTCTTTTTTTTTTTTTTTTATTTTTTTTGTTTTTTTTTTTTTTTTTATTTTTTTTTTTTATTTTTTTTTTTTTATTTTTTTTTTTTTTTTTTTTTTTAGATTTTTTTTATTTTTTTTTTTTTTTATTTTTATTTTTATTTTTTTATTATTTTTATTTTTTTTTTTTCTTTATTTTTTTTTTTTTTTTGTTTTTTTTTTTTTTTTTTTTTTTATTTTTTTTTTTTTAATTTTTTTTTTTTTTTTATTTTTTTTTTTTTTTTTTTTTTTTTTTTTTTTATTTTGTATTTTTTATTTTTTTTTTTTTATTGTTTTTTTTTTTTTTTTTTTTTTTTTCTTTTTTTTATTTTTTTTTTTTTTTTTTTTTTTTTTTTTTATTTTTTTTTTTAAGTTTTTTACTTTTTTATTTTTTTTTTTTTTTATTTTTATATTTTTTTTTTCTATTTTTTTTTTTTTTTTTTTTTTATTTTTTTTTTTTTTTTTTTTTTTTTTTTTTTATTTTTTTTTTTTTTAATTTTTTTTTTTATTTTTCTTTTTTTTTTTTTTTTTTTTTTTTTTTTTTTTTTTAATTCTTTTTTTATTTTTTTTTTTTTTTTTTTTTTTTTTTTATTTTTTTTTTTTTTTTTTTTTTTTTTTTTTTTTTTTTTTTTTTTTTTTTTTTTTTTTTTTTTAATTTTTTATTTTTATTTTTTTTTTTTTATTTTTTTATTTTTTATTTTTTTTTTTTTTTTTTTTTTTTTTTTTTTTTATTTTTTTTTTATTTTCTTTTTTTTTTTTTTTTTTTTTTTTTGTTTTTTTTTTTATTTTTTTTTTTTTTTTATTTTTTTTTTTTTTTTTTTTTTTTTTCTTTTTATTTTTATTTTTTATTTTTTTATTTTTTTTTTTTTTTTTTTTTATTTTTTATTTATTTTTTAATTTTTATTTATTTTTTTATTTTTTTTTTTTATATTTTTTTTTAATTATTTTTTTTTTTTTTTTTTTTTTTTGTTTTTTTTCTTTTTTTTTTTTTTATTTTTTTTTTTATTTTTTATTTTTTTTTTTTTTTTTTTTTTTTTTTTTTTTATTTTTTGTTGATTTTTTTATTTTTTTTTTTTTTTTTTTTTTTTTTTTTTTTTTTTATTTTTTTATATCTTATTTTTTATTTTTTTATTTTTTTTTATTTTTTTTTTTTTTTTATTATTATTTTTATATTATTTATAGCTTGTTCTAAAGTTTCCTGCCTTCATAAGTCAATTCACATTAGCTTATTAGGCCTGTTAAGCTTTATGCTTTTTTTAAGCTTATTTTAGTTAAGTTTTAAGGTCCTCTTGGCTTATTTATGCCTTTGTATTAGCTAATTCGACCTTAAGTCCAAAATAGACTTAAGCTTTTTAGCCCTTTAAAATCTTCCTTAAGCTTCTTCGATAATTAAGGCTAATTATAAATCTTAATCTTTTGATAAAAGTTGAAAAGGTCCTTTTGATAAAGTTTGTTTAGGAAAAGCCCCTTTAGCAACTTTGTAGTTTTGAGTTTTGGCTGAAAAGCATTTTTTTAATATAAGCCCAAAACTAAAGCCAATAGCGAGGGTTTGTTTGTTGCATTTTTTTCATAGTGTAGGGTTAAACCGTTATCACTATAGTGTAACTTGTTCCTAAAGTTTAAGCCCTCCTAGCCCTATAGTTTAGATTTTATTACACTTTCTACCTAGAGTTTTAAAAAAAAAATAAAAGGGTAAGATACTTTGGTCCGGGTGATGCACGACACCGAACCCGGGACCAAGCAATACATCCCCTTAACGTCCCAACACACACTACCACTACCACTCAAGCGCCCTTGGGGTCTTTTTTTCGTTAAAGACTTCAGGGCAAATTGTTTTTAAGGGGTTTTGGCAAATAAGCCCTCATAAACTGGTTTAGCTTAATTATCGAGGGGCTTATTGCAATCTGGTGTATGTTAATTGTTATTTTTCGAAGGACCTTTATATGTAAAGTATTTGTGTAAATTTTTCAGAATTTTATAGTAATCATTTAGGTATTTTTTTTTATAATTTAATTAGTAAAATTTATTTTAATTCATAAAAAATAGAAAAATTAATCAAAAAAAAAATATAATTTGCTTTTTTAAGAAAATTTTAATTTTACCACTATTTGTAGGAAAAAATATTAAATTTATCGTTAGGGTCATTTTTATAACTTTTTGTCTTTTAAAGAACGGTCCGGGTACGTGTTTTAGTTTTGACTCGTTTTTGGTCAAACGAAACTTCCTTTTTTGGTCTAGAGGTCCCGTTTTCCATTCTTTCGTTATTTGACTCCGTAGAGTAGTTTAGAAAGTGAAAAATTTTCCGTAGGGTTTATTTTTAAAAAAGATTTTAGATGTTTTCCCTCCCCTTTTTGTCCGGGAATCGGCCGCTTTCTGTTTATCTAAGTTTAAATTCGTAATTTTTTTTTAGGGTTTTTATATCTATAAACGTATAGAGAGGAAGTCCGTATCTTGTTTAAAATTTGACTTTTTCACAGGTTTGGGTGGGGGTGGGGATGGGGGGGGGGGGTGGGTTGGGTCAACTTCCAATACCTCATTCATTTCCTTCAAACGTGAAAATCTTCGATCGTCAATCGATTTACCATTCCAATCCCAAATCAGACAATTCTCCCAAATGCTAGCCAAGCCATCGTTGGGGATTAACGACCCCGGGAAAACTCTATACGTACATCGTCTCCTTCACTTCTCGGTAATCAAAGTACTCTGACTTTTGACTATATCTTACTATATATTTGATATTATAATATATTTATATATATATTTTAAAGGTGTAGTGAGCAGAGTGAACCATACGTCACATATTTAAAGAAAAAATTATAAAGTTACAAAATTAATAATTTGGTAAAACTTAGGCTGGATCGCGACTATGAAGTTAAGCATTATGGTTAGTTTAACGCATTTTGATATAAGGAAACTTAACAAAAAAAGGGGACGGTATTATCCTCTTGAAACGCAAAACTAACCTAAAATAGAAACTTTCTAAAATTAGTAAATCTATTGGATGAACGCCAAGACTTAACGAAAAACTTGTAATTTTTATTAGTCATACTTTATTAAACAAACTAACGCACAAACACATATGGATGTCTTTTCTCATGAAAGCGTGTCGTACAAATTTCAGTTATCTTTCGTTTACCTAAGACGTGTCATTATATTAAGTCGCGTGTAGGACCCTTTTCGGCTTTATTCTCCCGTTGATCATCGATTCACCACTTGCTTAAGGTGATTTCATAGCCCCACGATTACCGCTTTTTTAAATGCTTTATATACTTTGGGGTGAGAAACATTGGTATTCTATTTAAAGATTGGACGACAAGTTCTTAACATGAGTTTTACATGTTTAATGTTGTTGCCTAAGTTTTGCCTTACAAACCACTATTGCCCTAATAAAAGATCTGTTATCACCTATGGCCAATGGATTGGTTGAATAAGCAAAAGCGTAGAATAGATCTATTAGTTTTCTAATTATCCCTATCTGCTTTGGTATGAACTTAACAACGAACAAATGGATATATGTTCGAAGTCCGATGGGCGTTGTGTGGTCATATATGGGGGGGGGGATAGGGAAACCAGTTAAGTGGCAGGAAACTATGTGGCATGATACGTTATTCCCTGTTGCTTTATTAGCATCGGTGTCATGAGCTTAGCTAAACATTAAATACTTTATAATGGATGCTGTATCTGATATAAGTATTCGCATATGTTTTGAATCTGTGGACCACTCTTGTATAACCGTAATCTATGAATTCACCAACATTATGATTTACGTTCTAAACATGTTTTCTTCAGGTGCATAGCTTGGCTTGATTCTTGATGCTTACATGGAAGTCTATGTGCCATGTGACTTCGCTAATTCAAGACGTATCTATTTATATACCTTTGTCATTATCAAACTTTGTATGCTTTCGCTACATTTAATTTTCTTATAGCCGGTTGTAAAACTTAAATTAATTATCTTTATGCAACAGTACAACTATTTTTCAAACGCCCATGATAGTGGTCGTTCTATATATGTCTTTGTGTTCGGATATGATTATGAAGACAAAGCCCTCAGACACGTAATTCCCGCCAGGCCCGTCTGGGGGTGTGACCAGATTGGAAATCAGAGCCAAGGACAATAGAGAACCATTTATTATACTAGGGTCTGGTTATAACCATAAGTGTTGATCCAATGTGCCTCTATCTAGTGCTTACGTGTATCTATCCTTGCAATACATATATATTATAAGATTTCTATATAAACCTGGAGACTAATTATATATTGCCAAAAAATTACCTGCATTCATTCATCTGTTTCTATAGTGCCTTGCATGGGTTTCATATAAAGAGAGATTTATATAAACATATACTTTGCAAGATCGGAAAGGTAGGCGTTCAGCTATTGCTATTTCTTCTTGAATTCTTATCGGAATTGATAGTGGAGATCACCGCCTCTTCCGGCTTATCTTTTTGTTATATTCCTACTGTTATTCCTGTCTACTTCTGTAGTTGCTGCCAGAGAAACTTCTACTATTGCTCCTGTGTATTTCACTGCCTCTCCTGTGGTTGATGAGACTCTGTGTCGCATCACCCATGGATTGTGTGGCTTGATTTCCCTATTCTGTATTCCGATAAAGATTCACCAATAAGAAGTCTTCATCAGAGCACATTTCACCCGCTACAATCTAGTTACACCATTCTTAGCATCGATTCTTCTAAGGCTCCTGATTCTTCCGATGGACCACCATCGCAGGACCCTTATGTTTCTACCGTTGCTCGTTGGATGAGCAGGGTAATAACACATCCATCATCATCATTTGAGGTTCCTATTGCTCCTGTTACTGCCCCGCCTAGGATTCGTCAACGGTCAGCCATTCTTATCCGACCCGGATAGGCTATTCCTTTTGGTCGACCTTACCGCACCCATCTTAATGGGCAGCGTAAGTTGTTGACTGCGAGGAAGAGAGTTGAACCTTCACCAGCTCACAGATTAGCATGGAGGCGTGCATCACCTTGTTCTTCAGACCACCACCCATCTTTTTCTAGTTCATCTTTAGATTCTTCGCCAGTTCATTCTTCGGGTTTAGATGCACTAGATCAGGCTCATTGTGGATCTTCGACTAGAGATGTATCACCTAGATTGGGTTACCCTCCTAGGAGAGAACTATGACGTAGTGAGGCATTTCTTCATTGGTGTGCTGCTCCATTATCTACTTTGTATCCACCGACTACATCAGAGTCATTATCAGGAGATTTAACAGAGAGACCACTACATTCATCTTCACATTCTGCTAGACCATCTCGCAAGAGATGTAGATCCCCGATTGATTATATACCATCACCTACGCCAGTTATGAGATCATTAGCTCCTACCTATGTTGATCTCTTACGACCTCATAAGAGGTTCAGAGATTCATATTCGTCTAAGGCTAGCATAGAGGAGGATACCGAGATTGATCCTATAGATACTGAGGTTGATATGGAGTTAGGTATTGGTGATGGGGATGATGTTAAAGATCATGTTAAGATTGACCCTAGGGATGTCAGGGATGACACCGAGGGATATGAGGCTGACACCAGTGCTGGAGACATGGTTGAGGTAGGTATCGACCCGATGTCGGCACCGATAGTTAAGGAGGAGATTGTAGAGCCAGCTGGAGAGGATTCTTCTAATTTATCTGGCACTAGGGATGGAATTGTTAGGTCATTTGAGGATATGCCGATTGACTTGGATGATGCTGTACGTGACTTTTACTATCACATGTCTGAGGTACGTATTGATAGGATTGTCAGGATTGAGACTGTTCAGAGACGGTTGGAGGTCGATCAGCTAATAGCTAGGGGACAAAGAGTTAGTATGATCGAGAGGATTGACAGCTTGAGGTTGGAGAACCTCAAGGTTTGTACTATGTTAGATATCGAGAGGGATCGTGTGAACAGTCTTCGACTTCATATGTCTCGTTCACAGGAGGAGTTTCGTCAGGTTCGTAAGGATCGTGATGTTACTTGGGTGAGACTTAGGAGGTTAGAGTCGTATGTTGAGAGACATTTGGGTTTTCGCCCTTAGACTAGTGGTACCATGATTATGTAGGACACTAGACTGATGGTTAAGTCTAGATGTTAGCAGTAGAAATAATTGTGGATCATGTACCTATTTTGGATTTTGGTTGTAACCGAATTATGCTTTTATTCATGAAATGAAAAGCTTGTTTTGACTCTCTCGCTTATTTATCTATATTGTTATTTATTTGTGCTGGCAATCGTGTTGTAATTATATTATATTTCATAGCATGTATTAAATTATCGTTATCTAATAATCGTGTATTCGTTTCAAAATCTTACCATGGGTTGTGTCTTGTGATGTAGAACAATGACTAACACTCGTTCCGGTATTACCCCTACCGCAATTGAAGAAATGATCAACCAACGTGTGGACGCAGCTCTAGAGGCTCACCGAGTTAACCAAGATCTTAAATTCGGGAATGGGAATGAAAATGGAGGAGATGGTAATAGAAATGGTAATGGAAATGGTACTGGAAATGGTACTGGAAATGGAAACAATGGAGGCGACAATGGTGACGGTAATGAGAACCGTAATGTAAACGAAAGAGGCGATAGGCCTGTTGCTCGTGAATGTACTTACCAAGATTTCATGAAATGTCAACCACTGGGTTTTAAAGGAACAGAAGGTGTGGTTCGTTTGATAAGATGGAGTGAAAAGATGGAAACTGTGTTTCACATCAACAACTGTCTGGAGTGATATTAAGTGAAGTATGCTACCTGTACTTTACTCGACAGTGCATTAACCTGGTGGAATTCTAACAAGAGAACCATCAGAACTGATGCTGCATACGCTTTATCATGGAGAGCGTTGTTGAAGCTGATGACTGAAGTGTACTGCCTGAGAAATAAGATCCAAAAGATGGAAACCGAGTTGTGGAATTTATTGGTGAAGAACAATGACATGGCTACTTACACTCAAAGGTTCCAAGAACTTACCATGATGTGTACCAAAATGGTCCCCGA
>BQNB010095060.1:0-25960 GCA_026074375.1 Tanacetum coccineum
AGTAACTATAACACTACCAGTAGTAACTATAACACTACCAGTAGGAACCATTATTATACTACCAGTAGGAACCATAACACTACCAGTAGGAACCATAACACTACCAGTAGGAATGACTTTTTATAAAGTATATTTATTTTCTAAGTCTGACCCGACTATAACGACCCACTAAATCACATTTTCACAACTCGGGTTCTAAAGAGAATTCAAGCGAAACGATATTCTGAACAACTTTTTAGTTTTAGCCGAGACCCGAAACCCAACAGAGAATGACCAAAATGCCCCTACCAGTTTCTGCCAAAAAGTATTACCAAAACGCATACCTGCGTTTGCGTTTTTGACCCGTTATAAGGCGTCTTTAACTCTAGAAAACCTCGCAGAAAGGTAAAACATTATTTTGAACAACTTTCCAGTTTTGTCCGAAAGGTAAAACGCATACCTGCCGAGTTTTTATATTAAAGATATATATCTCGTTTTTGGCATAACGTTTTCGTTATTAAGAGTTACAAGACGATCCTTATATCGAAACGATCGTCTATGCAAGCTCTACGATATTTCCAAGCCTAAAATCAAATTTTACGAAATCTCGATCCTCGGTTGGCATGCCAAACTTTCTGCTCACAGTGAACTTATTACAAACCACGCCAAAATCCGTTTTCGACCAACTAGCTCATCAAAACTACATCTAACATGACATACAATTTATACTTAGCCCACTAAATTATTTTATATCACCATGCACTAGACGCCGCAAGTTTCAACCGATTTCATCACATATATACATATTTACTTAAATCAAATCAAATGAATGAAATGATCGAAATAGACATCAAAGAAAACTCACAATGCTATACGGAAGCAAAGTCGGGAAAAGGAAATGTCGGGTTGTCCTTCTTGAGTCTTAGCCACGGCTCACCTCAACCAACCCAAACCAAAACCATCTTTAATCAACCAAGCAACCCATTAACTTTCAATAAATCAACCACACCCTTTGTGTGCCTAGCTTGCTTGGTTCGAACCCAAAAGAAGAGAAAGAAGGGAGGAGCAAACAATTACCGCTTGGTTATTTCGTGGTTCAAATCCTCATTTGAGATATACTTTAATGTGTTCTTGAGATTGAAAATCAAAAATGAATTGTGTGTTGTGGTGGTGATGTTCGGCAGAATCACAAGAACAAGGAGGAGATAGAATGAATTTTTACTACTAGTGTACTTGTATATATCTTATAAATATCCTAATAATATCTTATAAATATCTTGCATAATATCTAGCAAATATCTTGTACCCACTTTTAATTAAACGCGAGCCTTAAACGTGAGCTACGGCCAAGGTCGAGGAACAAAGATGACACGGTTCATAAAATAATAATTTATGATCATAAAAATAATAATAAGGTGCGTCGTAATTTTTTTTCACGATGCTCCAAACAATTAACGAATGCGCAATCAAACGTCGACTCGCGAAACGTCAAAAATAAAAGTAATCAAATCTTTTCCAAATTTTTCATAATAAATACGAAAATATCTATTATCGACAAATAAAATTTTAAATGTCGACGCTCTTTCACGGAAACTCATAAAATAATATTTACGACATCAGGCACGCGACCGTCGTACAATGACCTAAAACACGGGGTGTTATACATACTCTTTGAAATCTTGCGGTCCTACTTTATACATTACTTAAACCTGTTAATTCACTAACTTCATGTTGACGTTTTAAAGCATGTTTTTCTCAGGTCAATAAGGTACAGGAAACAAGGATACATTGGTGGTCATCATTTTAGGAGTCAATTTGCAATAAATATTTATATGCATTATATTTTGGAGTATTTGTTATGTATTAAAATCTTTACATTTATAAGGATGAACAAGTTAAGCTTTGAGCTTTTGTAACAAACAAGTTTATTAAATCTAATATATCAATTTCAAACGACTCATTAGAGGTCGTTCTCATATTTTTGTGCTATTGATCTATGATGTAACACTCTCAGACCCATATTCCGCTGCGACCCTATTTGTGGGTGTTACACATACATCTCAACACCCCGGTCATACGTCTCAATTTCCTGGCCATTTGTCTCAATATCCCTGCTATTCTTCTCAATATCCCACCCATTTGTCTCAAAACCCAACGCCTTCTTACCCCCCGCAATATGTAAACTCGACACCGTATTTTACACAACCGTCGTACGCACCGCCCATGAACCAAGATCAATTTAACCAAATGGCGTATATACAATACCAACAACAACAAAAATTTAATCAAATGAATCTCAGTACTTCTTTACAACCACAACAACAATGTTTACTCGACACACCATCAAACTCACCACCACACTCACCGAAACATGCTTAACAATCTGAGTCGTCTCTCGTCGGAAAAGCCAAATCGAAAGCCAAAGGAAGAAAATCCGTCCAAAGAGGACCGATGTGACACATACCCGTTGGACACAAGAAAAAGAAAAACTTTTGGCCAAAACGTTCATACAAATTTCGGAAGACCCACGACCTGGCATCGACCAATCTCATAAGACGTTGTGGGGTAAAGTTACTAGTGAATACAATCATCATGCAACCGTCCAACGTACAAAGGATATGATTACTGGAAAGTGGACAACTTTGACACGTGCTTGCAACAAATTCGCCGCGATTGTCGACGAAAATGCGCGGTTGAGTGGTGAAAACGACTCAACGTGGCAAGCTCGTTGTTACAAGACGTTTTCCAACTTTGGGGGTCTCCATTTCTTCACTATGATACATGGGATGTCTTGAAAGATCATCACAAATGGCGTGGTGTCAAAGTCGTTAAACCCGGAAGACGCGTTCGTACGACCGAGAACCTTAAAGAGCCGAATGAGTTATTTCGAGACGACACAATACCGCGTCCTCCCGGCAAGCCAAGGCCTAGCAAGAGTCTTTTTTAATTCCAAAGCTAATCCTATGGAAAACCACAACTGTAGATTTAGGTGTTATAACATTACTATTCATACCCATTGAACTATATTGAGTAGCTCTATCGCCTTAGATGCAAGGAAATCAAATATATCAAACGCGAAAGAAATAAACATGCTATTATATATGTTAATTACCTAGTTACCTCACATGTCTTGTTGTTACTATATTTAATTAAAGGGCAATACACCTTTGAAATTTGTGAGTTCAAACTTTATATTAAAAAATTATGTACACGTTTTACGACGCAATAAAATAATAAAACTTAAATGTATGCAAATAGTCCGTGAGGTTATTGGTGCATTAGAAAGTTAGTCCGAAACGATAGCTCATGGACTATTTACGTAAATATTTTCATCGACATTTACGGAAAAAATCCTTGGGGTTATCGGTGCGTTTCAAATTTAGTCTCTCATGCTTCGCGACGGAACGCGACTTGCAAACCTCGTTATTAGGTTATTCATCAGAATATTAGATATTTTCTATTTAAATGTGATGCGTGCTTAATTTCTTTTGCTTGAAGTGCTAGTCACAAGTAAGAGATGACAAACTTTATTACAAATGCATATGTAGTTTCTAGCAAAGGTTTACTAAAATAAACTTTCTTTAAATACAAATTTGTTATTTAGCTTAAATAATTGTTTTTCTTTTACTAATTCTTAAATGTGACCAACACTTGGTCAAAATGGAAGGATTCAAGTAACCATGAAAGGGATCAATTTTGTAACTGAACCTTCTCAATTACCATAAAAAAGGGGTCAACATTGGGGTTTTTATTAAAAACGGCGAAACACTGATATATCAAAATTGTGAGAAAAAAAACTTACGTGAGGGTGGGTGTGATATGTGAAACTTTGGTGTCGAAAAAGTAAAAACTTTGGTGGCGAAACACTGAATATAAGATGTAACCATCTAGAATGTTTAAAAAAAATGTGATTATCTTTGCCGATATCTTTACTAAATCTAAATTACATAGGTGTATTAATAGAAATAAGTCGTAAAAACGTTTATTTATATTTCACGATCTATCCATGTTTTGTCAATGACAATCATAAAGTCATCGGAATTAGAACTAAAATTTATAACGTTTTTAAACCAATAGTTTTTTTAACTCAACATCCATCATACTCTTCATTCATCATACATCAAACGCCATTCTTTTATATTAACTAACTTATATTAACAAAGTTATCTTCTTTCAAAATCAAACCAAACAAATAAATACACACTTTATTTTAAAGAGGCATTTACATATTTCTACAAATATAATTAACTTGGACTCTTTATTTTTTAAGCATTCCAAACAAAGTCAATCATACTCTTTTATTCTTAAAACGACAAAAATGTACTTACACCTTTTATTTATATTTCTAAATAACTTTGGTCACTTACCTACTTTTAAAGTATATAAAAGAAAACAAAAGAAAAATAACTTTACAAATTATTATTTACCTCATGCATGACCATCACTCAAAATCTTAGAAAGATCTTAAAAGATTACAAAAGATTTAGTAAAAAATTTGTATTTATATTGTTAGACAGCCGGTACCCTGTGTTTACACTAGCTGGTACCCTCAATAGAAGGTACCGTCAGAATCAGTGAACAGTAGACTATTTTTGTCTATAAATAGTAAGTCATTTCTCTTGTTTTAAGCATCAATTTTCACACACATTCTCTCCTTCATTCTCTAATCCTTGATCCCATATCAAGATCTCATTCATGTTTCATTTTGTTGATTTTCTTAATAGGAAAAGATGTAACTAAGTTATGCATACGAGACGATGCTTCAATTTCACTTGTTGCAAGTATCCCTCATCTATTCAAGATCATTCTACTGATTCTTGATCATCATTCATTCATTATAAACATAAAAATCATTCTCTCCAAAAGTAGATTGTATAGGGATGATTCTACCGATGTTAGGACTCGGTATTTAGCTTTGTACCGGATAAAGTGTAAGCGACGTAGGGTTGGTTCTACCGATGTTAGGACTCAGTATTTAACTTTGTAGCGGATAAAGTGTAAGCGACGTAGGGTTGGTTCTACCGATGTTAGGACTCGGTATATAGCTTAGTACCGGACAAAAGTGTAAGCAACATTGTGAGGCTTCTCCGCCAAAATAAGGAGCTTGTAGAAGTAGTGATTTCGAACTCTCGAGTTGTTTACTCGGGAAGTGAAGTAGGGAAAGGAAAGAGTCATTGTAGCCGAACCACTATAAATAATTGTGTCGTGTCTATATCCTTTACTTTTGTTTATCGCACAAGTTTATTTATTATTTGCATAGACTTGTATATGATCATCATCTATATCTAGATATAAACATTCTAACAAACACTCAACACAAATAATTTTAAAATGGATTTTTTATTTGGTAAAACTATTCGCCCTCCCCCTTCTAGTTTTCCACAATTGGTATCAAGAGCAGGTTATTAAAGATCTTTAAAATATACTGTAATTTAAAATCATAAAAACCGATGAAATGAATTTTGAAAACTACAAAGAAGGATTTCTCTTGAATAAATCATACTTGATTACTATGCGAATATTTTGAATAATATTTCCTTTTAGAAAAACACATCCTTTTATTTAGATCTATTTATTTCCATTAAATCCACGAGGAGCTCAGTGGATCATCACAAAGATCATGAATATTGCACAAATGATCTCGAAACTCTTATAGCCAAAAGGTACATGTCTTAGAAAAGGTACATCTCAACTTTCTTATTCCTATAAATTCATGTATCATATGTAGTCATAATAGAGAACTATCCGGAGCATACTATCAGGGAAGTTTCCTCCTTCTAATTCTATTTCCTATATATTTAACTGTTTTTACTATACAACGAGGACGTTGTATAATTTAAGTGGGGGGATGGAGAATTAGAACGTACTTGTCCTTATTTTCACAAATAAAATGCTACACACTTAAAAATGCTTAAAAATGGACCAAATTTAAATTTTTTATAGCATACTTTTTGTGAAAAATCATTAGTTACATTACCTCGCGCACTATAACCCTTAATGTCTATTTGTGAGAATTAATCCTATCCGTTTCCAATTGATTACTAAAATTCAACAAAAATATGTGTGTGCCGGTGATGTAATGGACTTTAGAACTTGGCTTGGTATATCACACGAGACCTCAATGACGAGTACTATGGATTTAGATGGAGTAGCATGTTAACTGGTGAATTTATAGGATTAAACCAAAAAGCCTACATGTCATTTTATTAACTAACTACATTGGTTAGTTAACCCCCGTGTAACCCTTTGCTTACTCTCACTTTTAGAATAAGATACCCCTAGAAAAACCTGCTGAGCCATTCCTTTCTTTTTCTACACAATTAAAAATTGTTTCGTTTCACCTTTACACCTTAGCCTACCGTGTAGATTAAAGCCTATTTTAATCAATGTTGCTAGTTGCTTTCGTGTAAAGTTTTGTAGTTCCTGCATCAAAGTGAAAATTTTTCTATCTCCATAAAGGTCGGGAAAATTGCACAATGCAATGGGAGACAACCCGGTTGTTTTTAAATTGTTTGTCGCATTTAATTGTTTGAATTTAATTAAATTGTTGAGTTTGTCATCCCAGACATGACATACAACGTATCAAACCCCTTAGGATACGGCGTATGCATGTTTGGACGTTATCAGTATATTTAAATTCCATTATTTAATTTCCTGTATTTAATTGTTTTCGCAGGTTTACATACGGCGTATCCTAAGGTTTGGGATACGATGTATTGTAACCCGCACAGTTGTGTGTTTAATTGTTTACCTGTATTGTAGATAGCAGAAGTAAAAATTGCACGAACGTCTTCTAAGCTTTCATGCAGGACCTTGCTGCAAACGAAATTCAACTTAATGGTATACCCTGAAAAATGTCAAGTGTTGAACTCTCACTCGGGCATTCTGAAGCCCTCATCAACACACCTTATGCTCAAAAACTCAAAATGGAGAACTATCCGGAGCATACTATCAGGTAAGTTTCCTCGTTCTAATTCTATTTCCCATATATTTAACTGTTTTTACTATATAACGAGGACGTTGTATAATGTAAGTGGGGGGATGGAGAACTAGAATGTACTTGTCCTTATTTTTCACAAATAAAATGCTACACACTTAAAAATGCTTTAAAATGGACCAAATTTAATTTTTTTAGCAAACTTATTGTGAAAAAGCACGAGTTACCATTACCCGCGCACTATAACCCTTATTGGTCTATTTGTGAGAATTAGAGCCGATCGTTGGCCAATTGATTACTAAAAGGCCTGTGTGTAAAGGTGGGGGGGGGGGGGGTAAAAGCTGAGTGTGCCGGTAGTAGTTGACTTTAGAACTTACTGGTATAGCACTCGAGACCTCAATGATGTGACTTATGATTTAATGGAGTAACATGTTAACTGGTGAAGTTCTAGGATGAAACCAAAAAGCCTACAGACGTGTTAATTAACTAACTACCATTGTTAGGTAACCCCCGTAACCCCTTTGCGTACTCCTCACGTTTAGTGTAAGGATACCCCTAGAATAACCGGCTGTGCATGTCCTTTCTTGTTCCACACCAGGAAAAAGTGTGTCGTTTTCACGTACCCGTAGCCGGACCATTAAGTAAAGCTTATGAGTAATCAATGTGCTAGTTGCTTCCGGGGTAAAGTTTGTATTTCCGTTCAAAGTAAAATTTTTTCTATCTGCGTAAAGGTCGGGAAAATGGCACAATGATTATAGTAATATTTGTTGCTCGTTTTGTGCGTGGGGGGGGGGGGGTGGTTGGGTTGTTTTGTTTGGGTGTGGAGGTGTGGGGGGGGTGGGGGGGGGGGGGGGGGGGGGGGGGGGGGGGGGGGGGGGGGGGGGGGGGGGGGGGGGGGTGGGGGGGGGGGGGGGGGGGGGGGGGGGGGGTGTGCTGGCGCATGGAGGGAGGATGGCCGTAATGATATGGCTATTGGTTTTATCAGCTGGCGGACGATATTGTTGATAGTGAAAGACGGGTGAATTGACACGAGGGGAGGTGGGAGGGGGGATAAAAAAGAGGGATAAAAGGAAAGGCGTTCATTGAGCTGGATACCGATTTATTTTGAAAAGGATCGATTATTCGTCGATACGTGCAAAAATCAACGATGTAGAGTATGGGAATAAGTGCCATAGCTCCAATTATTGTGGAAAGATTTAATGTTGGAATGTAAAGGAAGTTGACCGTTATGGAAGGCCAACTAGTTGTCATTGCCATCTTATGATCGAGACGTCTATTTAGGATGTTCAAGTCTTTAGCATGGATCGTCGAGAAAGTTACTAGCAACCGCTACCCGATTTTGTTGGCTTTAATCTATTTGTTTTTAGATTTTATTTATCACCATTTTACTTCCCTTTCCTAAGAACTAACTTAGATCTACTCGAATGAGAGTGTACACATGGATGTCTATTCCTCGTTATGGCCTGTATCATGTCTCAGCTGCCTTGTTGATGATACCTTGGATTATGTGAAAGCAGAAGCTCCATACCCTAATCTTAAATGATTAGAGACATGATTAAAACTCCGAGCCTACTTAGAAATCCCAATTTACCTTTTTTTGACTTGTTACTCCTTAGCTCTAGAGGTGGAGATGTGTATCCTTGCCAAGCCTATGATACGAAGCTAATCACGACCGATCAATTGAGCGTACCACTAAAATGTTACACCCTAGATTAGTTGAGTGATCTGAGTGTTTTTATTCCCATATTTTGTGAGGTGCTTAGTTTTGTACAGGTGGTTAGAACGAAAAAAGTGCTTAACGGAAAAATCCTTAACTTCGGTTGGGATACATTTTCAAAAACCTTTCTAAAGTCTACTTGAGGACAAGTAGGATTCAAGTGGAGGGATATTTGATAACATCAAATAACGTCATATTTTACCATCATTTTATATATTTTACCCACTTTTATATAATTATTGCAAGATATTGGTACTTAATTGCTTAAAGTTTATGATTGTTTGATCACGTTTGTAAAATTACAATGATTGCGTGCTAATACCCTCGGGTATTAGCCATATTAATGATTCGGTTTATATATTTATTGCAAGATATTGGTACTTAATTCTTACTTTCTTAATCATTCGGTTTATAATTGTTTGATCACGTTTGTAAAATTACAATGATTGCTTGCTAATACCCTCGGGTATTAGCCATATTAATGAAGATTATAATGTTTGGTTTTTTTAATCCGGCTTGCTTAATGTATCGTTATTGTCTAATTATGTTTATTGCCTCATACTTGTTTATGTGCTTGTACATGTGACCTATCATTAAACTGGTTCTAGTGAGACTTAACCCGTAATCTAGATGCCGGGATAGCTCTCCATGTTATGTTTTGTATGTAACACCCCCATTTTTACAATATAGCAGCGGAAGCTAATCTGGGGTATTACTTCAAGGTACAATAGTCATAATCATAGAAAACGAATTTGAAGGTCAAGGATCGTGGGAAAAATATTGGAAAGATTGTTTAAGGCTTGGTTCGATTGTGGTATTTGTTTTGGGTTCGAAAATCACAACCGGGTTCAATAATTCGAAAAATCACCAAGGATCATCAAAGGTTTAATTTTGTACCATCTTTTTTATCATTTTAAATTAATAATAATGCTTAATCAAAATTTATCATGCATGTTATATTAATTTTATAAATTAAAACATGTTCGAAACCCTAATTTTTAGCTAATTATGAAATCGGCATAAACATTATTTGTACAATTGATTTTATATTTTTATAAGGTTTTTTATATGATATATGACTCAGATAAATTGTTGGATAATATTTATAGAAGCCCAAATAATTATTTGGGATTTAATTATGTTTGCCGATTTGCGAAATAAGGGAAGAAAATGGTTAAAATGAATTAGGGTTATGGTTTTGCTATTTTGTCCAGGTGTAATAAATGCTATTGATTGGGAAATAATTGTGTTTGTGATTGGGAAAAATAAATTAGGGTTTTGTGGATTTAATTGATTAGCCGATTTGAATATTTAAAGTATAAGGGGGTGATTTATAATTTCTGAAACTATGAGGTCTATTTTAAACATGTTATTATACTTAGTATATTCTGTATAAAATAAGTTGGGGGGTATAAGATGTCATTTTGATATTATTTTGGATTAAAATGGTTATTTACATATAATAAGTAATTAGAAATTAATTAATTAAAATAGAGGGAAAGAAATAGGTAAATTCCTGAAAATCGTAGTTGAGGTTTGGTTAGTATTTAATGTATCAAATATAAATTGTCATATTTGATCTATAAGGACTTGTTTTTGTAATTATGGATAATTAAGAGATTGGTTTAAAATAATTTATAACAAAAAAGGGCTAAATATGTAAATTGTATAAATTAGGGTTTTTTGACTTGTTAATACAGAAAATGGAAGGGTATAATCTGAATAAAATGTGAAACTTTTGTTTCTTTACACTTTTAAACTTGAAAAATTGTTTGATTTTTGGTTATTAAAACCCTTAAAATATGGAAAGTTGTCATATTTAACCCTTAAACTTGAAGGATGACATGTTAAGTCCCTAAACTATTCAAAATACTTAATAGAATCTCAAATGATGAATATTACTAATTTTGGAAACTTACTAAAAATAGAAAGTTACTAAAAATGGAAAGTTACTAAAAATAGAAAGTTACTAAAAATGGAAAGTTACTAAAAATAGAAAGTTACTAAAAATGGAAAGTATAACTTAAATGAATGTTTGTAATTCAATTTATATTTCATTAGGTATCGGTCAAGGAGGGAGTGATTTTTGATTTCCATGTGGGTGTTTTTCTTGATTATGCTATGGCTTCGGAATAAGGTTACATATATTCTGACCTTATGTTACAGGTTTCTCATGACATATTCCTCTCTATCTTTGATTACTTATGTGATTTGCTACATTTGCTCTGAGCCTTTTATTTTGGCTCTCTTATATGATCTGTTATTATGTTCTATTTGAACCCTGCTATGCTACCTTTGATATTTGAACCTTTGGCATTGAACCTTTGCTATGATCCCTTTGAAATGAACTTTGATATGACTTTGCTTTGAACCCTTCAGTTTGAGACCCGAGCCACTATTTGTTTCATGCTTGATGGTATAACATGCCGTGTTATTGATGCACCTTTGGCATGACTCATGGTGTGGGTGAGTGATTTCTACCACCGTCCCCCTTTTGGATATTATATGCGCATTATGAAGATTATTATTTGTTTTAAGCGAGGGATGCTTCCTTGTTTTGTTTTTTATTCGATGGATTTTGACCTATTCAAAAACCCCCATTATGTATATATGTATTATTTGGTGACTGATGTTTGGGTGCATTCCACGTCTTTCACAATTTTAGAGCTCATGACTCCATGGTTACTATGATATGATTTGTTTGGGCTTGGTAATTGGACTTGATTTGACTTTCTGATTTGTCTTACCTTATATTTGTATTCCTTTGATCATGTCTTGTGATATCCTTTGTACCTTATATCGTATCCTTTGATTTTCTGTTATCTTTTGCGTTCGATTATATATATCTGTTCACTGGGCTTTGTAAGCTCAGCCGCATTTTCTTTTCCCTGCGGAGGTATCGAGCTTCGGGCGGGGTTGCTTTCGGGATATGAGTCTTGAGTGTGGTCTACCCTAGAGATTTTAGTTTTTGATATATGATTTGCTACTTTCCGAGACCTTCGTTATTTCGTTTATTTCGTATTGGATATTGTCTGTCTTTTAAGAACTTATGTACCTTAAGTCATGTTGATTATTTTCTTGGTCTTTATTTGAGATTCCGGCGCTGTTTATGCTTGTGTTATGATTATGTATGCCTTTGATGTCACACCATATTTGTAATACTTCTACCCTTTTGGGTCGGGGCGTTACAATTTATGGTATCAGAGCTGCCAGGTTAATCATGACGAGGTCTTATGACCTTAGAGCTTAGGCTATGACCTGTGAGGATTGGGTAGACATTAGGTTCCTTCTGCGTAACTCTCTTCCGTAACCTATCTTGTTTTCGTTTGCTAATCGTTTTCTCGATCGTTCAGATGGTGACTACCCGTAGAAACTCGGATGACGATGTTCCTAACTTTTGCTAAGAAACTTAATATGACTCCTACACCATTAATTGAACGTGTAATCATTTCAACCCCAATGAAGAACCATATGCTTATTGACCATGAATATGTTAACTGCCCTCTACGTTTTGATGATCGTATTCGTCTTGCGAATTTACTTCCTATCCATATGCTCGACTTTGATGTGATTCTTGGCATGGATTGGTTGGCTTCTCATCGAGCTACCATTGACTGCTATGCTAGGACTGTGATCTTTGGTAACGTTCGCCAACCTGAATTTGTTTATCATGGTTCCTCACCGCTTAAGTCCGTTAAGCTCATCTCTGCTATGAAGGCACGTACCTTGATTTCTCATGGGTGCCAAGGTTTTCTGGCTTCTGTTATGGACACATCTTTGGAGAGTCCTAATATTGAAAATCTTTTTGTTGTTCGTGAATTCGCTGATGTTTTTCCCGATGAACTTCCTGGACTTCCTCCGGCTAGAGAGATTGAATTTGGCATTGAGTTAATTCCGTGCTGTGAAACTATTATCCCATCAAAAATAACAACACGGCTCCGTTTTATCGTATGGCACCTGTTGAATTGAGGTGTTAAAGGAGCTGTTACAGGGAGATGTTTGGAGAATGGCCTTTATTAAGGACCCAGATGTTTCGCCATGGGGTTGCACGGTTTTTTTGTTAAGAAGAAGGATGGAGCATGCGCTTGTGTATTGATTACCGCGGGACTCAAACCGTATTACTATTGTAACCACTTTCCTCTTTCCGCGAATCGTTACGTTTGTTTGACCAACTGCAAAGGGCCAAATATTTTTCTAAGATTGATCTGCGTTCTGGTTATCATCAGCTTCGGGTGAGAGAGCAGGATATTTCTAAGACTGCTTTTCGTACGCATTATGGCCACTACGAGTTCTTGGTTATGCCCTTCGGTCTGACTAATGCTCCTGCCGTGTTTATGGATTTGAAGAACCGTTTTTCCACGAGTACCTTGATAGTTCGTTACTGTTTTCATCGACGAACATCCTCGTTTACTCCAAAGTCTGAAGATGAGCATTTTGAGCGACATCTATGGATGTGTTGGAGATATTTAGACAGAGAAGTTGTATGCGAAGTTTTCGAAGTGCGGTTCCAGCTGGTTTACAGCAAGTCGCGTTCCTTGGTCATTATTGTATCTACATGACGCATCATTATGGATCCATCAAAGGTTGAAGCTATTACCAAATGGCCGAGACCTACTACGGTGACGGAAGTGAGAAGTTTTCTGGGGCTTGCTGGCTATTACCGACGTTTTGTTGAGGGTTTCTCCCGATTATCTTTACCTCTTACCCAGATGATTGATGAGAAAGGGGTGAGAAGTTTGTCGTGGTACGGATGAGGTCAGGAGAGCTTTAAAGGAATTGAAACGGAGATTGGTGTCTGCTCTGATATTCAATCTTCCATCAGGTTCCGGTGGTTTATAGATATACAGTGATGCATCGAAGAAAGGTTTGGGTTGTGTTTTGATGCAACATGGGAAGGTGATCGCCTACGCTTCAAGGCAGCTGAAGCCTTATGAAGTAAATTATCCAACCCATGATCTTGAGTTAGCTGCCGTGGTTTTTGCATTGAAGATCTGGAGACACTATCTGTATGGTGAAGCTTGTGATATATTACAGATTCAATAAGGAGTCTTCAAATATTTTTTTACTCATCGAGGAACTTAACACGAGACAGAGAAGATGGTTGGAACTTTTGAAAGATTATGACACTAACATCCTGTACCATCCGGGCAAGGCTAATGTGGTTGCCGACGCACTTAGTCGAAAATCTGGGATGATAGCTTGTTTTGATTCCATAATCCTTCGTGATTTAGAGCGTTTGGATGTTGAGCTATGTGTACGAGGTTCTGGTGGCTATTGGGCGAGTATGAGGATAGAGTCTAACCTCATGCTACAGATCAAAGAAGCTCAAAGGGACGACGGTGAGGTGTGGGGTATTGTACTGAATGTTGAAAGACGGTAAACATAATGAGTTCAGTGTGTTGATAACGGTGTTGTGTGGTTTGGAGTCTTAGCTATTGTTTCCTAATGATCAGGCACTTAGCGAGAAGGTTAAGTCGGAAGCTCATGTTCTCTATTTATATTCATCAGGTTCAACAAAAATGTACAAAGATTTATACAGTTTTTTGGTTGGAACGGTATGAAGCAAGATGTGGCTCGTTGTTTTTATCCATATGTAATGACTTGTCAGCAGGTCAAACTTGAAATCAGATGGTTATGGTTTGTTACAGCCGTTGGAGATTCCTATGTGGAATTGAGATGAGATTTCCATGGGATTTCGTTTCTGGTTTGTCCTACTACTCGAAATGACATACGAGGCGATTTGGGTGGTGTCTGATCGAGTAACAAGTCTGCTCATTTCTTACCCATTCGGAAGAACTATGGTATTAGTAAGTTGGCGGAGATTTTTCGATAGGAAATCGTTAGACTGCATGGTACACCGACTTCTATTGTGTCTGACAGAGATCCGAAGTTTACGTGTCGTTTTTGGAAAGGATTACAGAAAGGGGGGGGGCTTGGGAACTCGTCTTAAGTTCAGTACAGCATTTCATCCTCAAAGTTATGGTCAGTCAGGAGGACCATTCAGACTGTCCTAGAAGATCATGCCGCGCAATGGCTTGTTGCTTTGGGAAATGGCAGGTTATTGGATATGAATATTTGTGCTTGGTGAGAAGTTTGCTTACAATAATAGTTGGCATGCTAGCTCAAGACAGCACCTTTGTGCTTTTGTATGGTAGAAAATGTCGAGCACCTATTTGCTGGGATGAAGTAGGTGAACGTTTGATTGAAGGTCCGGAGCTCATCGAGATTACTAATGAGAAAGTGGCTGTTGCTAAGGAGAAATTGAAAGAGGCTAGATCGCGACAGAAGAGTTATGCTGATAAGCATCGACGTGACTTAGAGTTTCAAGTTGGAGATCGTGTATTTCTGAAGGTTTCGCCATTCAGAGGAGTTAAACGTTTTGGGATCAAGGGCAAGCTCAGTCCTCGATTCATCGGTCCGTTTGAGATTTTGGAACGTATTGGAGAGGTTTCGTATCGTCTGGCGCTTCCTCCGCAGTTATCGCACGTTCACGATGTCTTTCATGTATCTCTTTTGAGGGGATACCATTATCATCCATTGCATGTCGCATCTTATCCTTTTGATCAGATTCAGCCTGATATGTCTTTGTCCGAGGAACCTGAATCCATTCTGGATCGGCAAGAGAGAGTCATGAGAAACAAAGTTATTCCTTTTGTGAAGATTCTTTGGAAGAATCACCCAGAGCGTGAGGCTACCTGGGAGACCGAAGAGTCTATGCGAGCTAGTTATCCTCATTTCTTTGTCTAGTTCGGTATGTTTTCGTTTCGTTCTCATTTCGTTTTCATTCCGGTTCATTTCAATTTTCGAGGACGAAATTTTTTTTTAGAGGGGAAGAAGTTGTAAAACCTAAAAATCTCAACAAGTGTAAAATTACCAAAATACCCCTAACGCAATAAAATCCATAAAAGCTTAAATAAACTTCATTTAAATGTTAGAAATTATAAAAATGCAACATGTGACAATTATGAAATTTTTGTAAGATTAAAATACCTTATATTATATAAGAAAAATAATTAATATTATGTATATATACTTTAGCCGAAAATAATTATATTTATTTAATTATACTTTACAAATTAAATCAAATAAAATAAGGATAAATACAAAATAATTTGGCTAATTTTAAAATCTGATTTTAGTCTAATTAAAAAGCCCAAAATTCGGCCTAATATCCTAGTATATCTTTTATACATTTCATTTTATTAATTCCTAAAAACTAAAAATCCCGAAACCCTAAAAAAATCAAAGTGGCGGCATAAAAGTTCTTTCAAAGGCTAGGACGAATTTTCTAAGGTGTTTTGAAGGTCAAGGATCATGGGAAAAATATTGGAAAGATTGTTTAAGGCTTGGTTCGATTGTGGTATTTGTTTTGGGTTCGAAAATCACAACCGGGTTCAATAATTCGAAAAATCACCAAGGATCATCAAAGGTATTTTTGTACCTCATTTTTCATCATTATAATTCATAAAATGCTTAAGAAAAATTATCATGCATGTTATATTGATTTTATAAATTAAAACATGTTCGAAACCCTAATTTTTAGCTAATTATGAAATCGGCATAAAAATTATTTGTACAATTGATTTTATATTTTTATAAGGTTTTTTATATCATATATGACTCAGATAAATTGTTGGAAAAATTTAGGGGAGATTCGAATAATTATTGGGGATTTATTCATGTTTGCCGAATTCGAATAAAGGGAAAAAGGAAAGAAAATTGTTAAAATAAATTAGGGTTAGGGTTTTGATAATTTTTCCAGGTGCAATAAATGCTAATGATTGGGTAATAATTGTGGTTGTGATTGGGAAAAATTTAATTAGGGTTTTAGTGATTTATTTGTTAGCCGATTGTGATTTTAAAAGTATAAGGACTTGTTTTGTAATTTCTGAAACTATGGGGTCTGTTTTAGACATGTTATTATATTTATTATATTCTGTATAAAATAAGTTGGGGGGTATAAAATGTCATATTGATATTATTTTGGATTTAAAATGGTTAATTACATATAATAAGTAATTAGAAATTAATTAATTAAAATAGAGGGACTGAAATTGTAAATTCTGAAAAGTGGAAGGTTTGGTTAGTATTTAATGTATAAAGTATGAATTTGTCATATTTGAATCTATAAGGACTTGTTTTGTAATTATGGATAATTAAAGATATTGTTTAAATAATTAATAAACAAAAAGGGCTAAATATGTAAATTGTATAAATTAAGGGTTTGACTTGTAAATACAGAAAATGGAAGGTATAATCTGAATAAATGTGAAATACTTTGATATTTACACTTTTAACTTGAAAATTATTGATTTTCTATATTAAAACTCTAAAATATGGAAGTTGTCATATTTAACCCTAAAACTGTAAGGCTGACATGTTAGTCCCTAAACTATTCAAAGAGTTAGAGATAGAGAGAGATTATTCAAATGATGAATATTACTAATTTTGGAAACTTACTAAAAATGGAAAGTTACTAAAAATAGAAAGTTACTAAAAATGGAAAGTTACTAAAAATGGAAAGTATAACTTAAATGAATGGTTTGTAATTCGAATTTAATCTATTTCTTAGGTTCGGTTAAGAGGGTGATTTTGATTTCCTATGTTGTTTTCTTTGATTAACTTGCTTTGCTTCGGAATAAGGTACTATATTCTGACCTATCGTTAAGGTTTCTCATGACATATTACTTCTCTTTAACTTTGATTTCTTATGTGCTTTGCTACATTTGCTCTGAGCCTTTGTATTTTGGCTTTTATATGATCTGTTATATGTTCTATTTGAACCTGCTATGTACCTGTTGATATTTGAAACTTTTAGGAATGAACCTTTTGCTATGATCCATTTGAAATGAACTTTGATATGACATTGCTTTGAACCCTTCAGTTTGAGACCCGACGGCCACTATTTGTTTCCTAGCCTATGAAGGTAACATGGGGGCCGTGTCATTGATGCCCCTTTTGGGCATGGGACTCATGTGTGGGTGAGTGATTTCTCACCATCCCCATTTGATATTATATGCGCTTATGAAGGATATTATTTGTTTAAGAGGCGTAATGGTATGCATCCTAGATTTGTTTTGTAATCGATGGGGATTTGGTGAATTATGATATATGTATATTTGGGAATGCTGTTGTGTGCCATTCACGTCTTTCACAAAATTTTGGAGCTCATGACTCATGGTTACTTGATATGATTTGTTTGGGCTTGGTAATTGGACTTGATTTGACCTTCTGATTTGTCTTACCTTATATTTGTATTCCTTTGATCATGTCTTGTGATCTATCTACACCCCCCTAAATAACTTTATCGTGCTCACGAGATTGCATTGCATTAGAGCAAATTTTGGAGCTCGCGACTCCATGGTTACTATGATATGATTTGTTTGGGCTTGGTAATTGGACTTGATTTGATTTTCTGATTCATCTTACCTTACACTATGAATTGACTTCTGATTTGTCTTACCTTATATTTGTATTCCTTTGATCATGTCTTGTGATATCCTTTGCACCTTATATCGTATCCTTTGATTTTCCGTTATCTTTTGCGTTCGATTATATATATCTGTTCACTGGGCTTTGTAAGCTCAGCCGCACTTTCTTTTCCTGCGGCAGGTATCTAAGCTAGGAGCCGGGGTTGCTTTCGGGATATGAGTGCTGAGTGTGGACTTACCCTAGAGATCTTAGTTTTGATATATGATTTGTTACTTTTCGAGACCTTCGTTATTTCGGTTATTTCATTTGGATATGTCTGTCTTTTAAGAACTTATGTACCTTAAGTCATGTTGACTTATTTTCCTTTGGTTATTTATTTAAGACTTCCGCTGTTTATGCTTGTGTTATGATTATGTATGCCTTTGATGTCACACCATATTTGTAATACTTCTACCCTTTTGGGTCGGGGCGTTACATATGGAGTAACTTGTGAAGAAGAAGCTAAAAGGCGCAATTCTAGAGCTAAAATGAAGACATTTGAAGAAAACACTCATCAGGCACCATACGCCGTATCCAGCAAAGAAGATACGGTGTATCAGCGCCAGCTCATCACAAGAATACACGTAAAAGATCAATTCTCGATTCGGCGTATCACTCTTCATCCATACGCCGTATGCACAGTTGGTCATCAGTCAAATATATGCATTTAATGTGATTGATGGTAATTAATCTTGATTGATTTGATCTTATCGTGGACTCCAAGGAAATTAATCTTATGCGCCGTATTCACCTCTCTCCATACGGCATATCGAGGCGTTTTTTAGACACTATAAATACTGGACTCAATCTATACCATACTCACTGAAGACGAATTTTCCAAGATATTAGAAGTAGCCAAGGTCAAGCACCTACCACCATTCCATAGAAGACATCGGGTAATTCTTACTTTGTTAATCATTCAGTTTATAATTATTTGATCACGTTTGTAAAATTACAATGATTGCGGGCAAATACCCTCGGGTATTAGCCATATTAATGATGATTATAATGTTTGGTTTGTTTTAATCCGGCTTGCTTAATTTATCATTGTTGTTTAATTATGTTTATCTCCTCTTACTTGTTTATGTGCTTGTACACGAGACCTATCATTTTACATGGCCTAGTTAGACTTAACCCGTAATCTAGATGCTGGGATAGCTCTCCATGTTGTGTTTTGTATGCCCAATAGGATCACAAATGACACCATGTCCTTACCCTTTGATTATGAGCTTAGTTGGACCGACATGTGACCTGATAATTGTTCAACAAGTATTGTTCTTAATTAATTGGTATTGATTTGGTTGGTGGACTACCGGCATATAAAACAACATCATGCAATAAGTCGGTAAAGTCCCGATGGGCTAGGGTATTAACAGGATCACCACTGCTTTAATTCCTTATGATAGATAATAATTAGACTAATGGATGCTTTATGCGGATGTGTTAATCGTGACATGATTGTTCGTATCTAGGTCTTAGGAAGAAAAACCGCCTAAGTCTTAAGAATGATATGCCGCCTCGAAATAAGTAGCCATTGCACTAAACAAACAAACTATCATTTAATCGGATTTAACATGGTTAATACAGTTTTCTATCATTTGGCTTGTACCGCTTCTTTGTCTTGTGATTATTTGCTTCTTTGTTTATTGTGTTTAGAACTAATCTTTATCACCATCAAACCTGTGCTAGTCTCTCAGGCTGAACCCCCCTATTTACCTTTAGTAAATATGTACAGCATAGGTTTAACCAGTAATTAGACTAATCTAGATAGCTTAAAATACTGATAAAATATTAGGTTAACTTTCGCTCTTTGTGTTCGACATCATACTTACCGCGAAGCTACATCTTGACCGGGTACACTGCCCGTTAGAGTGTTGTTTTCTGGTTTGTCGACTAAATATAAATGTAAAACTTGATAATCACAAAATATACACCACACGACGACACATCAAGTTTTTGATGCTGCTGTCGGGGAGTGAATAGTTTAATCTTTATTCTTATTAGTGTTTTTAACCTTTAACTTGCTTAGTGTAAACTAATTAGATAAATTTTGATTGCTAATTGTGTGAATTAATTGTGTGTTTAAATTATTGCATTATTTAATAGAACCTTTGACCCCTACCTTGATATTGACCGCATACTTGAAAAGAATTATGAAGCAAATAATGTCCGAAAAGTTCAAGAAGGTCAAGGATACATGAAGAATCTCGCTCATGAAACATTGGCCTGCAAGATTAGGAGGCTTGAAATGATGAAATACAAATTTGAGGCTGATGAAGAATATGTGGCCATCAAGGAACTCATCAACCATTCAGAAACCAATATGGACGCATGATGTGCTTACCGAGAACTTTTTTGCAAGATGGATGATGGATGGCTTGTGACTAGAGCTACAGAATGATGAAGCCACAATGAAGAAGGAAAAAGTTAAACTTAACGACCTGCTAAAACAAAAGTGCTTCCCGGGAGACAACCCGATTGTTTTTAAATTGTTTGTCGCATTTAATTGTTTGAATTTAATTAAATTGTTGAGTTTGTCTTCCCAGACATGACATACGACGTATCGAACCCCCAGGATACAACGTATGCATGTTTGGACGTTATCAGTATATTTAAATTATAGTATTTAATTTCCTGTATTTAATTGTTTTCGCAGGTTTACATACGGCGTATCCTAGGGTTTGGGATATGGCGTATTGTAACCCACACAATTGTGTGTTTAATTGTTTGCCTGTATTGTAGGATAGCGGAAGTAAAAATTGCACGAACGTCTTCTAAGCTTTCATGCAGGACCTTGCTGCAAACGAAATTTGACTTAATGGTATACTCTGAAAAATGTCAAGTGTTGAACTCTCACTCGAGCATTCTGAAGCCCTCATCAACACACCTTATGCTCAAAAACTCAAAATGAAGAACTATCTGGAGCATACTATAAGGGAAGTTTCCTCGTTCTAATTCTATTTCCCATATATTTAACTGTTTTTCCTATACAACGAGGACATTGTATATAATTTATATGGGGGGATGGAGAATTAGAACGCACTTGTCCTTATTTTCATAAATAAAATGCTAGACACTTAAAAATGCTTAAAAATGGACCAAAATTAATTTTTTTAGCATACTTTTTGTGAAAAATCACTAGTTACATTACCTCACGCCCTATAACCCTTAATGTCTATTTGTGAGAATTAAGCCTATCCGTTTCCAATTGATTACAAAAATTCCAAAAATATATGAGTGTGCTGGTGATGTAGTGGACTTTAGAACTTGGCCTGGTATATCACTCGAGATCTCAATGATGAGTACTGTGGATTTAGATGGAGTAGCATGTTAACTGGTGAATTTATAGGATTAAATAAAAAGCCTACATGTCGTTTTATTAACTAACTACATTGGTTAGTTAACCTCAGTGTAACCCTTTGCTTATTCTCACTTTTAGAGTAAGATACCCCTAAAATAACCTGCTGAGCCATTCCTTTCCTTTTCTACACCATTAAAAATTATTTCGTTTCACCTTTACACCTTAGCCTACCATGTAGATTAAAGCCTATTTTAATCAATGTTGTTAGTTGCTTTCGTGTAAAGTTTTGTAGTTCCTGCGTCAAAGTGAAAATTTTTCTATCTCCGTAATAGTTGGGAAAATTGCACAATGCAATGGAAATATTTGTAGCTCGTGTATTTTGCTACTTTTGCAATTATGTATTATGGACGAAGAAGAAAAGTTCAAAGGTAAATGCAGCCGGACGAATGTTGATAGTGAAGACGGTGAAATTATACGGAGGTTTATGATGTATTGTTGAAAAATAATAGTTTAAAGAAAGATAGTCGGTTCATTGAGCTTATACCGATGTTATTATTTGAAAAGGAATGATTATTCGTTGATACATGCAAAAATCAACGATGTAGAGTATTGTAAAAAGTGGCCGATATCACCACTTATTTTGTAAAGTATGTAAAGTTGGGAATGTAAGGGAAGTTGACCATTATGGGAATGCCAACTTAGGTTGTCATTGTCATCTTATGATCGAGACGTCTGTTTAGATGTTCAAGTCTTTGTCATGGAACGGTCAGGAAAGTTACTAGCAACCGCACCCTATTTGTTGGCTTTAATCTATTTGTTTTGTGATTTTTATTTAACAACCATTTTACTTCCCTTTCCTAATAACTAACCTTAGGATCTACTCGAATGAGGATGTGTACGAGCATGGATGTCTATTTCGTCGTTACGGCCATGTATGCATGTCTCAGCTGCCTTGTTGGATGACGACCTTCGGTGAAAGTCGGAAGCTCCATACCCTATATCGTTCTTCATCTTAATGATTATAGAATGATTAAACCCGAGCCTACTTATAAATACCCAATTTACCTTTTGACTGGTTACTCCTTAGCTTTAAAGGGGGAGATGTGTATCCTTGCCAAGCCTATGATACGAAGCTAATCACGACCGAGCAATTGAGCGTACCACTAAAATCTTACACCCTAGATTAGTTGAGTGATCTGAGTGTTTTCATTCCCATATTTCGTAAGGTGCTTGGTTTTGTACAGGTGGTTAGAACGAAAAAAGTGCTTAACGGAAAAATCCTTAACTTCGGTTGGGATACATTTTCAAAAACCTTTCTGAAGTCTACTTGAGGACAAGTAGGATTCAAGTGGGGGGGATATTTGATAACATCAAATAACGTCACATTTTACCATCATTTATCCTATACATTTTACCCACTTTTATATAATTATTGCAAGATATTGATACTTAATTGCTTAAAGTTTATGATTGTAGTAATTATGGAGTAACTTGTGAAGAAGAAGGTAAAAGGCACAATTCTGAAGCTAAAACGAAGCCATTTGAAGAAAACACTCATCTGATATCATACGGCGTATCCAGCAAAGAAGATATGGCATATCAGCACCAACTCATCATAAGAATACGCGTAAAAGATCAATTCCCGATTTGGCGTATCACTCTTCATCCATACGCCGTATGCACAGTTGGTCATTAGTCAAAGATATGCATTTAATGTGATTGATGGTAATTAATCTTGATTGATTTGATCTTATTGCGGACTCCAAGGAAATTAACCCTATACGTTGTATTCACCTCTCTCCATACGGCGTATCGAGGCGTTTTTCAGACACTATAAATACTGGACTCAAAAACGAGTTTCAGTGTGCAAAAATTACATTCTCTATACCATACTCACTAAAGACGAATTTTCCAAGATATTAGAAGCAGCCAAGGTCAAGCACCAACCACCATTCCATAGAAGACATCGTGTAATTCTTACTTTCTTAATCATTCGGTTTATAATTGTTTGATCACGTTTGTAAAATTACAATGATTGCGGGCTAATACCCTCGGGTATTAGCCATATTAATGAAGATTATAATGTTTGGTTTGTTTTAATCCAGCTTGCTTAATTTATCGTTGTTGTTTAATTATGTTTATCGCCTCATACTTGTTTATGTGCTTGTACATGAGACCTATCATTCAACTGGGTCTAGTGAGACAACCCATAATCTAGATGTCGGGATAGCTATCCATGTTGTGTTTTGTATGCCCGGACCAATAGGATCACAAATGACACCCTGTCCTTACCCTTTGATTATGAGCTTAGTTGGACCGGCAGGTGACCCGATAATTGTTCAACAAGTATTGTTCTTAATTAATTGGTATTGATTTGGGTGGTGGACTACCGACATATAAAACAACATCAAGCAATAAATTGGTAAAGTCCCGATGGGCTAGGGTATTAACAGGATCACCACTGCTTTAATTCCCTATGATAGAATATAATTAGACTAGTGGATGCTTTATGCGAATGCGTTAATCGTGACAGGATTGTTCGTATCTAGGTCTTAGGAAGAAGAACCGCCTAAGTCTTAAGAATGATATGCCGCCCCAAAATAAGTAGCCGAGAAGCTACATCTTGACCGGGTACACTGCCCGTTAGAGTGTTGTTTCTGGTTTGTTGGCTAAATATAAATGTAAAACTTGATAATCACTAAATATACACCACACGACGACACATCAGTTACAATGGTCACACTCTTTCAAATCTTGCGGTCCTACTTTATACATTACTTAAACCTGTGAATTCCCCAACTTTATGTTGACGTTTTAAAGCATCTTTTTCTCAGGACAATAAGGTACAAGAAACAAGGATACATTGGTAGTCATCATTTTGGGAGTCGATTTCCAATAAATATTGTATTATATTTTGGAGTATTTCTTATGTATTAAAATCTTTACATTTATAAGGATGAACAAGTTAAGCTTTGAGCTTTTGTAACAAACAAGTTTCTTAAATCTAATGTATCATTTTCAAACGACTCATTAGAAGTCGTTCTCATATCTTGTGCTATTGATCTATGATGTAACACTCTCAGGCCTATATTCCGCTGCGACCCTATTTAAGGGTGTTACACATACATCTCAACACCCCGGTCATACGTCTTAATTTCCTGGCCATTTGTCTCAATATCCCAACTATTCTTCTCAATATCCCACCCATTCATCTTAAAACCCAACACCTTCTTACCCCCCGCAATATATGTAAACTCGACACCGTATTTTTCACAACCGTCGTACGCACCGCCCATGAACCAAGATCAATTTAACCAAATGGCGTATATACAATACCAACAACAAAAAAAATTCAATCAAATGAATCTCAATACTTCTTCACAACCATAACAACAATGTTTACTCGACACACCACCAAACTCACCACCACACTCACCGACACATGCTTTATAATCTGAGTCGTCTCCTGTCGGAAAAGCCAATTCGAAAGCCAAAGGAAGAAAATCCGTCTAAAGAGGACCAATGTGACACATACCCGTTGGATACAAGAGAAAGAAAAACTTTTGGCCAAAACGTTCATACAAATTTCGGAAGACCCACGACTTGGCATCGACCAATCTCATAAGACGTTGTGGGGTAAAGTTACTAGTGAATACAATCATCATGCAACCGTCCAACGTACAAAGGATATGATTACTGGAAAGTGGACAACTTTGACACGTGTTTGCAACAAATTCGCCGTGATTGTCGACAAAAATGCGCGGTTGAGTGGTGAAAACGACTCAACGTGGCAAGCTCGTTGTTACAAGACGTTTTTCCAACTTTGGGGGTCTCCATTTGTTCACTATGATACATGGGATGTTTTGAAAGATCATCACAAATGGCGTGGTGTCAAAGTCGTTAAACCCGGAAGACGCGTTCGTACGACCGAGGACCTTGAAGAGCCGAACGAGCTATTTCGAGACGACACAATACCGCGTCCTCCCGGCAAGCCAAGGCCTAGCAAGAGTCATTTTTAATTCCAAAGCTAATCCTATGGAAAACCACAACTGTAGATTTAGGTGTTATAACATTACTATTCATACCCGTTGAACTCTATTGAGTAGCTCTATCGCCTTAGATGCAAGGAAATCAAATATATCAAACGCGAAAGAAATAAACATGCTATTATATATGTTAATTACCTAGTTACCTCACGTCTTGTTGTTACTATATTTAATTAAAGGGCAATACACCCTTGAAATTTGTGAGTTCAAACTTTATATTAAAAAAATATGTACACGTTTTGCGATGCAATAAAATAATAAAACTTAAATGTACGCAAATAGTCCCTGAGGTTATTGGTGCATTGCAAAGTTAGTCCTTAAGGACTAACTTTGTAACGAAACGATAGCTCATGGACTATTTCCGTAAATATTTTCATCGACAATTACGGAAATAATCCTTTGGGTTATCGGTGCGTTTCAGATTTAGTCTCTCATGCTTCGCGACAGAACGCGACTTGCAAACCTCGTTATTAGGTTATTCATCAGAATATTATATATTTTCCATTTAA
>BQNB010095061.1:0-25960 GCA_026074375.1 Tanacetum coccineum
TGAAAGATGAGAGAATTGGTATAGAAATTGTGTGTGAAGTTATAAAATATAAATGGGGTATTTATAAGATTTTTAAAGGGGTAAAAATAGGGTTTTGGGGGTATTTTTTTCAAATATCTGCTCCCCCCAATGGCTATTTTTCAAAAAAAAAAAATTATCGATCGCGTGGGCTGTCAGCCACGGCGCGAGAGTGCTTGGCGCGAACCACGGAGTGGTGCACCATGGCTCAATCTCGCGCCATGGCTTGGCACGAAGCCATAACACCACCACTCCCTCCCCTCTAAGTATAAAATGAGATGGATGTGTTTGTTTTTTTCAAAGGTTTTACCTCTTCATCTGCAAACCATGTCTATAGAAGGAGAGTTACATCTAAAGTCTTTATCTACATGAAAAGACCGTTTGTTTTTTGTTCTATTGAAGTACTTCTTTCATTCATTTGTTTCTTTATCCTTTTCACTGGTGTTTAGAGGTGGCAAAACATTTCATTTTTACGTTTTCCGCTGTTTTTTATGTTTTCGTCTATTTTTTTACGTTTTGACCGTTTGTTTTTACGTTTTCGCCTGTTTTTTACGTTTTCACCCGTTATTTAACGTTTTCCTCCGTTTTTTACGTTTTGTACGTTTTTTTACCTTTTCGTCCGTTTTTTACGTTTTTGTCTGTTTATTTACCTTTTCGTCCGTTTTTTACGTTTTCGTCTGTTTTTTACGTTTTCGTCCGTTTTCAGCTGTTTTTTTAGGTTTCGTCTGTTTTTACGTTTCCGTACGTTTTTTTACGTTTTCGTCCGATTTCATCCGTTTTCGTACGTTTTAGTCTGTTTTTTACATTTTCGTCCGATTTCATCCGTTTTCGTACGTTTTCGTCAGGTTTTTAAGTTTTTGTCTGTTATTTACGTTTTTGTACGTTTCTTACGTATTCGTCCATTTTTGCACGTTTTCGTCTGTTTTTTTACCGTTTGCGTCTGTTTTCGCACGTTTTCGTATGTTTTTTACGTTTTCGTCCGCTTCCGATAAAAGTTAGCGAAAACGTTAAAAACGGACGAACACGTACTAAAAACGTACGTAAACGTAAAAAAACAGACGCAAACATAAAAAATGGACGAGAACGTAAAAAATTGGACGAAAACGTAAAAAAAGAACGAAAACGTAAAAAATAGACGAAAGCGTAAGAAAACGAATAAAAACGTAAAAAATCGGCCGAAAACTTTAAAAACCGGGCGAAAAGTAAAAATACGGACGAAAACGTAAAAAACCGGACTAAAACGTAAGAAATCGAACGAAAATGTAAAAACCAGCGAAAACGTAAGATAACGGACGAAAACAGGCGAAAACATACAAAAAGGGAGGAACACGAACGAAAAAAGACGAAAATGAACGATGAACAGATGAAAACGAATGAAAACTTAAAAAGGCGGACGAAAACGTAAAAAAACGGACGAAAACATACCAAAACGTAAGAAAACGAACGAAAACAGACGAAAACGTACCAAAACGTAAGAAAACGGACGAAAATGTACCAAAATGTATGAAAACGAATGAAAACGTAAAAAACGGACGAAAACGTAAAAAGACGGACGAAAACGTATAAAAACTGATAAAAACGTACGAAGACGCAAAAAAGTGAAAAATTGGATGGTGGTGGTGGGAGGTGGTGTTGAAGAAGTGAAAGATTATATATGAAATATTGAAGAAGTAAGAAGTGATTTTTAGCACTTATGTCTGCAAAAAAAACAAACACACTTCTTTGGTAACCTCTTCCCTCCTGCAGACAAAAAAGGCAAGAAGTGTTTTTTTTAGAAAAACAAACGAAACCTAAGTACAGATATGAATCAAATTTTGAGTACATATGTGTAATATACTGTGATACTGTTACTGTCTCGAATGCTATGCATGACGGGTTTTAAGACTTAAGGTTGGTTGTGGTGACTAAATAAGTTGAGCTCTAATTATACGTTATCCTGTGAACTAATTCCTTATCATCGTATCTTCTTCCATGTTCCTTGGCTCCTTGCCGACTAACTACACTCCAGAATAATCCAGATGGGTGATGATAGTTGTCGCTGACGTTTCGCAAATGGTTTAACCTTTTGTCGACCCTAATGTGTCCACAGCGGCACAACCACACATTTTCCTCCCGAGCATGGTGTACTCAGCTATCACATCTAGCATGTTCTATTAGAAAGGTACGCATTAACACTTTTTGTTGGTATGACAATAGGTATTAACACACACATGACAAAGGCTATTTGAAATAGAGACTTTATTTTTGATTGTATTGCATAAACATTGCAGAGACATAGCCTTATATAGGCTGATTACAGACTCTTCAACATACCAAATAATAAAGAGTGGCCTGTTACAAGGCAACACAAAGAGACTCAACTGACAACTTAGACTTTATTGTAGAAAACCAGAAGACTACGCATTTAATATTCTTTGAATCATTATTCAACATTCCCCTTGATTCAAAGCTACAGACTCCAAGACGTTTTCTGAGATAGGCATGTTGAGCAATAGAGATTGATTTGGTGAGAACATCAGCCACTTGCTCTTTCGTACCACAATACTTCAGCACAATTTCACCTTTTGCTGCAAGGGTTCTTATAAAATGATAACGTATGTCGATATGCTTTGTTCTATTGTGAAAAGCTGGATTTTTAGTCATTCTAATAGTCGCCTTGTTGTCGCAAAATATTATAGTAGAACCTTGTTGCTCTTTATGGAGATTGTTGGTAATCAAAAGCACGAAGCAAATAAACAAAATTGAACAAACGAAAAGGAAGCTTTATTCAAATACCAAACCAAATTACAAAGACAAATTCAAAGGTACCAAACCCTAATTCAAATTCAAAAGGTACGAAACTAATATTCAAAGGTACAAAGAAAACTAATGGGGGGGGGGGGGGAAAAAACAATTGGCTCTATTTATAGGGAACCAATGACCTAAAAACTACCAAATTCTAAACCAACACAAATTGGGAAACAAATCAAAAACTAATATCTATCCAAAAACCAAATTTACAAAACGACCCTTAAGTTAAGCTAACTTTTCTAAACAATTTCCACGTGATCTTCAAATCCGTTCGAACTTCAACCAAAAACGAACCTTCGTCTTCAAATTAAAATTTTCAAAACGCTAGAGGAGGCTAGCAAAATTCAAAAACTAACGATTCAATTCCTAAACAATCGATCCAAAGCAAACGCCGATGACTTCAAAACGAACAATCAAACATTAAACGACAAATCAAACTCGGTCAACCAAACAAACAAATCGGCTCGAATGATCTTCACCAAAGACAATCAAATTCAAGCAACCAACTTTAAAAGTCCGACAAACGAAGAGCCCAAATTTTCCAAACTAACAAATTCTGAACGATCGAACAAACTCCATACGACCCGATTATTACCAAGTCTTCAAACACCAAAATCGATCTTCAAATTCCAAATATCAAATACCAAATTCTAATAACCCACTTATTTGATAAGTATTACGGTCCAAATATCAAATTCAAATTCCAATGACCCACTTATTTGATAAGTATTACGGTCCAACTTCAAACTTATTATCCGTATCAAACAAATTCAAGTTACAAAATAACTTGACGAACGAGCTCTAATAATTCAAACGCTCCAAATATGATACGGATAATAATTCTAATGACCCACTTATATAAGAAGAATTACGGTCCAAATTCCAATACCAAATTCAAATACCCAAATTCAAATAGAAAAGTCAATGCGAATAACTTGACTAATCTCAAACGATGGAACAACAAACTAATGCTATCTAAGATAGCCCAATTCTAACAGAAAGACCAAACACCAATAGCAAAAGATCCAGAAGGTTCAATAAAAAAGTCTACAAACCATATCCAACCGAACTTACGAATTTCGATTCAAACGAACAAATCATGAACTGATTTTCCAAATCAAATCCATCCAAACTTCAATCAAATCAAGCTCAGTTATGCTCCAAAATCCGAATACAAACGACTTAATTATAATTAAGTCTCGAACAAAACTATCAATCCAAAAAAGACGACCAACCACTTATACAATTCCAATTAGGTCCAAACAAAGTCAAACGATCCAATGCATCCAAATACAATTGATCAAACAAAGTGAAAAAACCTGATTATATCAAACGATGAAAAAGGAAATCGAACGAACCTTTTTCTTCTTCTTTTTCTTCATGACTAAACGAACCTAGCTCTGATACCACTTGTTGGTAATCAAAAGCACGAAGCAAATAAACAAAATCGAACAAACGAAGCGGAAGCTTTATTCAAATACCAAACCAAATTACAAAGACAAATTCAAAGGTACCAAACCCTAATTCAAATTCAAAAGGTACGAAACTAATATTCAAAGGTACAAAGAAAACTAATGACATTGGCCTCTATTTATAGGGAACCAATAACCCAAAAACTATCAAATTCTAAACCAACACAAATTGGGAAAGAAATCAAAAACTAATATCTATCCAAAACCAAATTTACCAAACGCCCCTTAGAGTTTAAGTCACTTTTCTAACAAAGATCATTGAGTAGCCTCCTTAACCAAACTGCTTGACACGCCGCTGAAGTTACAGCAATGTATTCAGCCTCCTTAACCAAACTCCTTAACCAAAATTTTTGTCTCAAGTATCACAACTAGTTACCAAATCTATGACTTGTTATCAAAAAGCCAAAAAGGTTCCAACTTGAGCATTCTCAGCTAGCTGCCAAATTTAATTTCTTGCCACGATTTACAATGGTATCCACTAATTAACTGTTATTTTGCAGCTAAATGTTATGATGAATGTTACAGAGGATAATTTAAACGCCATAGAAGAGGTGCATCGCAATTCTCAACAAGTGACGTATTTGAAAAATCCGCCTACTCGAGGCCAAGTCACAAATCTGCACAATCAACTCATTGCTTCAAGGGGTGATAGTTTTTTCGTTCACATAATATAAGAGTTGCAAAAACCGTTAAAATTCTCAGCAACTTATAGTACTTAATTAACTAATGCAATTCATCTCAATAGATGAACATAATTGCGTCTATGCTGTATATATACGAGCTATGAATTTGTATACGATGTTATTTTGTTACAAAAACTAAAAAAAGATTGGAATGATTACTTCAAAATTTACTATTTCCGGAATGCGATTAGCTCCTAAATTACTTTAAATCTTGTATATGTTAAAAATACTACTAATAACAAGGTTAACACAGGGCACATAATTAAGCATGTATGGGGATAAAGTACTGGAAATTATAGAGACTATCGTCAACTAATACTACAATAACAATACTAACAAACACACAGTGATAGTGATTGAGACGTTGCTGATTCTGCAAAAGTTGCAGTAAAGCGTAGTTAAAATAGGAATCTGCCGAACGTATATGAATGTGTTCCAAGTCCTGATATTATTCAGCGAAAAGGGTGTCAAAGGAACCCGACGCTCAACTGCTCCTGATGTTGTTCATTATCTTGATGTGGATGATATTGGTCTCGAGGACCTTCAATTACGTGATCAATGAAGAGTGTTTCCTTCCTGTTAACAGTTTGAATCGCTTCTGATGTTGTCCCTTAGCCTGTTAGCAGTTTGAAATTCACCATGGTGAGTGCTATGTATATGAATTAAAAAAGATTATATGATCTAATAAACTAAAGCTTAATACATACCGAATTTTATACATTTTAGAGACTAACAATGTAAGAGGAAACCAACATAGAGGACTAACAATAATGTAAGGAAAAAAAAGTTAAAAAACCATGAATTAATAATGTACTAGTAAAAAAAATTCAATTGTTTAAAGTAAAAAAAATAGACACACTTCATCTTCTTCCTCAGTGTAACCAACACTAAAAATCACATGCGACACATAGATACCAAACACACATTAGAAATTAAAAAGAAGAAAGAAAGAACGCGCCATCACCTATAACGCCGGGCGGGGTGTAGTGGCACCATACCTTATGTGCCAAAAAATGTCCTATAACTAGTAACTCAACTACACTAAAGTGAAATTATGGTATTGTTTGACAAACCAATAGTGCAAATCATGATAATATCATAATTAATTTAACAAGTTATAACTGTCACATGCTTTTGTTAGTAAGGTTTTAGAAAACCTAACTGTCTCTTGAAAAAATATGTGTTAAAACTTGTAATCACATTTGTTGGACATTATAATATTAGGAAGAGGTGTATGGAATGGTTTACGAGTTTATCAACTTAATTTTTTAGATTATTTAAGTCTATAAGCTTAAATGAAAACTGAGCTTGTTAGGTTTTTCAAATTCTCGTTTAATACTTGAGATGAGACTAAAGGAGCAACTTATAACGTGTTTAATCCTCAACTTAAATTCCATTAAATTTGGTTAACACTATTGTTTTACCAGATTTAGTTCAATAAATTGTAGTCTTGAGGTGCTTTTAGAATGACATAAGCTCTAAAGAATGGACTAGTCATAGAGCTTTATGAGCTTTACTGCATACCATTTAATCACATTCATAACTCATTCAACCACCCTCATTCATCATTTCATATCTTAAATTTTATTCAACTACCATTATTTTGCACTTTTAAATAAACCCCTTGTATCTTCATTTCCAACTATCCTTTTTTGCTAAGCCCGCCTTGCAAAGCTGAAAGAGATTTCACGATGCAAGGTAGCCCATTAGCAATTCAGCAACGACATCATCTAGAGTGTGGTCATGTTGGATTTTAGATCTAATTTAACAATTAGAACATATCACGAGTACGCAACAGAAAGATCAAACACGTATAGAACTTATAATTAACAAGGGATTAAAGATATGTACCTTTTAGCAAGAAACGTTAAGACAGACTTTTAGCAATAACGTTTACACGTCTCAATATACGCGTGGTATAATTAACCACGACGAAACCAACAAGGATACAATAAGAATAATCCCTCTTAGTCAAACAACACACAATACGTTCTTAGCCAAAAACAAAGTGCATGCTAGACTAGTAGTGTATAACCAAACGATTCACTTTTCGTACTTTTGAATAAATCAACACGCGATAACACCTTTTTGAGATTAAATCACAAAATAAAAACCCTAAAGGCGTTGTTGTTTGATAGCACCACAAGAAAGAAGAAACCAAACAACACTTTGTGGGTTGGTCCGGTCGACACCAGAGAGACAAATGATGAGATTTTGGGATTTTTAGGATTGAATTTATGAGCTCTCAAGGACCCCAAGACCTCTTTATATACTCTTTACAACTTGTTGAACAAGCAAGAAATCCCACCTCCATAAGGAGTGGGTATTCGACCAGCCTAAGGAAAGAAAAGGAAAAAACCAGACTTTCCTTTTTCCCGGTTTTGCATATTAGTCCTTTAACTATTAATAACTAATATTATTTTCGTTAAACTTTTATACTATTGTTTGTTTAACACTTTTAATATATTACTTAATATATTAAATAAGTTGTTCTACATATTTACGTGTGCGTCCCATTAGGCTAAATATCACGGACATATATATTGTATATTTGTTTCATTATTCCCAACAGCTCCCACTTGGGACATGAATAATTGACTATTATTAACAAATTGGGTAAGCGTATAGCACAAGCCAATGCTACAGAATCATCTGAGTGATGGTTTCTCAAATCAGGACAAAATGAATTATGATTACAATCCTTTGGTTTATGATACCGTGTAAAAAATAGTTTTGGATCACATGTATTCACATTATTTAACGATTCTGTTTCTCATATTATGTAACTAATCAAGATTACCAAAAATCAATGAGACATATCTACATGAGTTTTCGGGTACGGCCATACACACATCTGATTAATTCTATGAGGGGCCCAATGGCATCATTCTTCAACTATTGAAGAAACAAATTCTATATTGACTACAAGTGCCAAGTCATCATGTTTCAAACATACTTCTGAAAATAGACATTTTTAGTTATTCATTTTTAGGATTAACTTTAGAATGATCAAGAAGGATTATCCACATATGCAAGACCTACTTGCATCTCAAGTCTAAGGATTTTTGTAAATAAAATCACTTACAAGATTTACTTGATGACGACGATCCATAAAGTAAGATTCTTGTGGTTGGGGAAATCCAATACTCATCTTATGAATATCATGTGAGTTTGGTGGACACATCCTTAATATCTATAATATCACCAATCACTCAGAATTGTCTTAATTTAACAATATTCCCATATTATTAATCGACAACGGATTAATTTAGAATAATAACTATTATTATTCACGGATTTAAACATGCAAATATAGGATACAATTTAAGATATATGTATAACAAAATACCAAGTATCATTATCATAAAATAAATTGTTCAAACATCCCTTATCCAAATACTAAACACAGATCTACATGAAACTACTAGCTAAACGAAGTCCCATGCTCCTAGCATGTTGAGTAAGCTTTCCTTTAGATAAAGCCTTCGTAAAAGGATCAGCCAGATTGTCATCTGTGTGAACTTTAAGGAATCTTATTTCGCCTAGTGCAATACTCTCGCGAACATAATGATATCTCCTATGGTAGTGTCTGGCGCCTCTCTGAACTCCCGGTTCGTTAGCAAAATGAAGTGCGGCTGAATTATCGCAAAACATTCTAATAGGTTCGTTTATTGTTGGTACTATACCAAGCCCTGAAATAAACTTTCTAATCCAAACATCTTCCATCACAGCTTCCGAAGCAGATATGTATTCTGTATTCTGTAGAAGACATTGCACGTAGTATTTGCTTGGAGATCTTCTTGTCCAATGCGCCTCCATTTAAATGAAAAAATATACGTTTGAGATCTTTTGTATTCATCTATATCAGTCTCAAATCTAGCATTACAATAGCAATTAACTCGAAGTTCAGCTTCCAGATTTCCACCATAAGCCAAGAACATATCTTTAGTATTTCTTAAATACTTCAGAATATTTTCCACAGTAGTCCAGTGAAGTTCACCAGGATTCTGTTGAAACCGGCTTGTTATATTTTGCGCGAATGCAACATCAAGTCTAGTGCATCTTACTACATACATATGGAAAAACAGCCGAAGTTAAGGTAAATTCTTGCATCGCTTCACCTATTTAGGTTGTTGAAGAACTTTATGGTTTTTTAAGTCAAGTCTTTCTTGCATGGGGATAGACACGATTGGAATTATCCATTATATAGATCTTCATGACTCTTTACTACATGTAAGCGTTTTGACCAAGGTCACAAAATCATATCGCTTTGACTATCTCTGTAGATTTTGATTCAAGATTAAATGCTGATTCCTCAAATCACTCATAGCAAAATCACTTTCCAGATAATCCTTTTTACACTTGTAAATTTGGTATGTGATTTCCCATGTGATTTTGTCATCAACATACAAGATGAGGTATTTAACATTACTTCCCTTAGATTTTGATATACCCATGGCTCTTCAAGATTTGAGCAAATCCAAACCTTTTGATTTCACTCATCCAAATCTTTTATTCCTGCTTTGATGCTTGGTTTATGACAATAAATAGAATCTTTGAAGCTTGCATTCTTTTTCTGGGATGATTGGATCAACAAAACCTTCAGTTGTACATTATAAATGTCTTCATCATCATAATCCATTTAAGAAGGCTGTTTTTTATCCATTTGCCATATTTCACATTCATATTGCTGCTATAGATATGAGAATCCACTAATAGCTTATTGTTTAGCGAAGGGTGAAACGTCTTCTTCATATCAACATCGTAAGTTGAGTATAACCCTTTGCTACAAGATGAGCTTTATAGGTGTGTACAATACCATTCATGTCAGTCTTTTTCTTAAAAAATCCACTTACTCCCAACAGTCTACAGCAGGTGGATGATTGACCAGGACCCTTTACCATTATTGTCCATCCATGGATTGTATTTACGCATTCATAGCATCGATACAAATTATTAGATTCAGAAATCTAACTTTGCGGCTTTGTGCTAGTGGGTATCATTAAGATCCCCTTGGACTTGATCCTCCGCTTCTACATTTAGACTTTAACGATTTGGAGACTCGGCCACTGGCCTTTCAGACTAGAATCAGATTATCTTACTCTTGAGGTAGTTCAAAACCTTTATCCTCCTATGGGAATTCGCTATTGATTTCAGAAGGTGATGTATCTTCATCTTGAATTTCTTTAAGATCTATGGCCCTCCCACTGACTTCTTGAGTTATGAGACTTTTCTCAAAGAACTCAGCATACCTTGCAACAACAATTTTGTTTTAAGGTGGGAAGTAATAATAGTAACCTATCGTTTCCTTTGGGTATCCTATAGGATACAATTAATTGATCTTTGTTTGGAGTGTATCAGGCGTATACGATTCACTAGAGCTTCAAATCCTCAGACCGTTAAGTAAGAAATTTGGGAACTTTTCCATACAATAGTTCTATGGAGTCTTATTCAACATATTGGTTGGAACCATATTGAGATTGCGTGTTGCAGACTCTAGAGAGAATATCCTAAAAAGTTAACGACAAGTTGTAGGTTTTATATAGATCAATCCATGTATAATAAGTACGATTTCTCCTTTCTCGTACACCCCAATGTTGTGGTGTGTTTAGAGGAGTAAGATGTTAGACAATTAACACAAGCTTTATGATAATCTTTAAAAACTCTTGGCTTATGATATTAACAAACTCGATATGATGAAAGAGCTTGATTGTCTTCCCGAGTTGATTTTCCACTTCGTTTTTAAACACTTTGACCGTTTCAAGACCTCATGTTTATGTTTAAGAAGTAAACATACCATAAAGACTATAATCATCTTTGAATGTAATGATTGTTGCTAGCACCTGGTCTTGATCAAATGTATTAGTGGTACCAACAAATCAGTAATTGTATTATTCCAAGAAGATCTATTAGCCCTTTCGGGGACGTTGTGAACGATTTCCTTGTCTTCTTACCTGAACAAGATACACATTGATCAAATGACTCATCATCTGTTGATTTTAAAAGCCCTTCATGTTGTAGCTTTTCAATACGTTTCTTACTTATATGAGCAAGACGACAGTGCCATAAATAAGTAGAGTCCAAATTATGTTTGGCTCTTTTAGTGCTAACATTATAAATAGAATTAACATTTGGTACAAGATTATGCATATCAATTTCATAAATACCATTACTAAGAATAACATTAAAATAATGAACATTATTCTTAGAAACTGAAATTCCAAAATCCGTAAAACGCTGGACAAATCCATTTTTTACCAAACGATGAACTCTCTAAGTATAGAAGGTGCATACTGATAATTTTCTAAACAAATCACAAGGCCATTAGGCAAAACTAAGTCATAACTTCCAGTAGCTTCTACTTGCGCACGAACACCAGTGCCCACGTACAGATAGAGAGCTCCTTGTTTCAACTTCCTTGCTTCTCTAATCCCCTGTTTTGTAATACAAATATTAGTACCACAACCAGTGTCATACTCCCAGGATTTATTAGGGAAAGAAAATAATTCTATTGTGAAGATACCTGAAGAACTGGCAGAACCAACTTGCTTCTTTTTCTTCAATAACTCAGCAAGATACACAAGACAATTCCTTTTCCAATGACCCACCTCCTTGCAGTGGTGGCAGGTGTCATCCTTAGCTGGGTGCTCTTTAGCAGAAGGTTTATGGTTTTTAGGCTTTAGGATATAAACTTGTTTATCCTTTCCCTTTCCATTAGCTTTACCCTTGCCTTTAGCTTTAAGCGACTTCTTATTGGCCTTTTGGATTTTACCACCTTTAATCATCATTACTTGTGGTGTTTCAGCCTTTTTAGGTAAACCCTTTTCATACTCAATAAGCATAGCATGTAGTTCACCCACTGTCTTCCCCATGTTATGCATATTGTAATTTCTTACATATTCTGCAAATCACTAGTGTGGCCATTACAGATAAGACCAACAGTAGATCTTGTGGTCGCCACATATTCCAAGACGTTCCAGTCCACATAATTTATTCATCTAATTGACATATGGACCAATGGTTTTCCTCATCTTGTTTGCAAAGCATGGAAAGTTTGGAATCATGTCAACCCACTCCACTCCAGCTTGTTTCTCAAACAGGATTAAGCTCTGAAGCAGTTCATTTACATGTTGTATTTTTGAATTGTCTTTAAAGTTCTGGAGTCATACTTCCGGAGCATTATAAAGCCACCTCATTATGAAATATATATCGCATTTCACTACCAAAGTACTCAGATCGGTAGGGGGGCAGGGGGAAATGGGTGTACTTATAAACAATTTCCTTTCAACTCACAAGACCATCTTAAGTTGACGAAACCAGTCATTGAGATTTGTTTCCATAAATTTCAAACATCGACATGAAATCCGAATGGTTTATGGTTTAGACAGGTAGTGCAATTTACAAAACATAGTAAAGTTCAAGAATTAGTATTTTCGATAATACTCCTTGAAGAAAATTAACTACCCATGTTTAATCAAATAAACAATTAATTTTCTAAAGGCTAGGATCCTACTTGACGTACCACCACCACATCAGTTGATCTGCTAGTGATGGTGTACTCAAAAGGTAATTGACGATCAATAATTGCCACCGGTGCAATTCCTAGAACCATATGGGACTTACTTTATTACAATAATATTCTAGTAAGCATGTTTTATCCCATCTATGCCTCGATCTAAGGTCTCACCAATAAACCGATTAAGTCGTCCAATCAAAAACTGTGATTGTGTAACACTAACGTCTCACGAAAAAGTGTACAATCACCTTGGGATTACGATCTACATACGTCTCACGCATAGTAAAAAGCATCTACAAGTGTTTTTACAAATTGGATGGCAATAACTTATTTAAAAAGGGTATTTTATTTGTCGTGACAAATATGTACGAAGAAGCATGCATACATCTTCGTATCATAGATTTTAATAAAAACTTTACTCAATTAAGTTATTTATTACGGTATCACATATTTTCTATACATCTAATGTATAAATAGTGTTACCTTTTTAAAATTGACGATTCAACGTGTTTCCAAATATAAAGAATTATGTTTTATCGCGGGAAAAGATTAAAAAAATGGTTAAAAACGTGTACAAAGAGGCATGCAAAACAACTTTGTAGCACTAATTTTTAAAACTTTAATAATGACACTGTAGTGACATGCCATGGTTCACGGTAACTCCAATCGAACGCACAAAGAAGCGGAGAATCAGGTCAGCGTGAAGCGTATTAAAAAAACTGAATTATTTTGGGAAAATCTCCTTAAATTCTCTTATAGTTTGTTTTAGTGGATGCGCCGTATTTCCCATGAGGTCCTATGCGTCAGTTTTTTTTTAACCATTCAAAATAAAACTTTAATTTGGAAAACACATTATGAACTATAAATAGTCCATAATAAATCTGATTTCATAATAATTAGTCATGTTTATATTTATTTTTGAAAAACCCTTTTATTTTCTCACAAGTCCAATACTTAAAATAAAACAATATAAACATAAAACTAATTCACATAACAATTATTCAAATAATAACACTTAACAATTAAGTCATGCAAATATTCTATAATTATCTATTTATCTAATAATTAAAATAAAGTAGGTCATCCATTAAGGCTCTTCGTCCTATAAAATCCGGCCAACTTATGATGTAATCGATTGCGTAAGCCTTTTACAAACTACTTAAGCACAATAAATTATTTTAGGCCCATTAAGACATTGCCAAGGTCTTCCCTAGCTTTTAAAGTTGTGGTCAAAACCACATAAAATTTAATGTCTCTGTTTTAATTTTGTTCATGTATTATGCATAAAATTCTTTAAATTAAACAGATTAATATCACATATCCCCTTCCATGATAAATTTCTTGTATTTATCATGGATAGCAAATTAACAGTAATTGAAAACATAAAACCGATCAATTTACAATTAAACACATCAAGATGTTATTTATAAAAATTGCATAAAACCTTGAATTCATCCAATTAATTTCCTTATACAAGTAAAGATAATCCTTGATCACACAAAGATCGAATCTTGATGCATAAGATGCCCAAAAGGCCTTAAAAAATTAATCAAGAACACTATGTTTTTGTCCATTTTTTATTTCTTGTTTTTACAAAATTTCATATATCGTGATGCCACTGTTGGGATTTTATATCTATTAACAATTAAACATATCACGAGTACGCAGCGGAAAGATCAAACACGTATAAAACTTATAATTAACAAGGGATTGAATATGTGTACCTTTTAGCAAGAAACGTTACACTGCTTTTAGCAATAAACGTTACACCATCTTCAATATACACATTTGTATCAACACCATGCTGTAACCACTAAGGTCAAAAAAAAAAAAAAAAAAATAAGTATAATCCCTCTAAGTTTGCACACACATTACGTGCTTAGCAAACTAACGTGTAATGCGGGAGGGAGGGTATTACTAGTAGTGTGTAACCAATTGATCACCGTAGATTTATTCGATAGCAAATAATCAAGTAACCCTTCGTGTTCTTAAGGGTCGAACCACAACCAAACGAAAAACCCTTTGTGGGTTTGCTGCCGATCGAACAGGAGGGGAAAATAAAAACCAAAAACCTTAAAAGGTTTTGGTTGGGTTGACTCTGGAGAAGAGCAAGAGAGTTAGGGATTTTAGGGATTTCAAAATTATGAGCTCTCAGGACCTATGTACCTCCTTATATTACTCCTCTAGAATTGTGATAATTGATGGTTTATGGTGTATAATAATCCTTTTTAGAGGGAATTATTATGTTAGTTATGTTCCGGGTGGTTGACCCGTGAATAGTTGAGAAATGCCGAAAACGAGCCCCGGCACGTCCGTTAATGTCCAAAGTGAGTTTTTGGGGAATAAAGCGCGGAAATATATCAAGTAAATACTCTAAGTTATTGGAAAAGTATTTTTAAAGTGAATAAAAATGCTAAGTAACTTCGAGAAATATTTTACGAGCAAGTTTTATGAGTTTGTTAAGTGATCCCGACATAAAACGATGACACCCGAGACCTCCTAGGATCCTTGGCCGGCTATAGAACAAAAAGGAGACAAGATGGCTTAATTTTAGCACCCTGGTCCCAAGCTAATACAAATCCATTTATCTTATACCATTTCAAATGCACACATCTTTCATTACAGCTTTCATATTAAGCACACGCTCTTTTCTCTTTTTCTCTCTTGCGTCTGGTCTAGAGGACACAAACACACACTTCATATTTGAAATTTGATCAAAAACATGAGAGTTTGGGTACTTTCGGGTTGATTCTAGTGCACGGGTTAGCATTTAAACAACGTTTGGGTTGTCCGGTTCGCGTCAAAATTTACTTTGAAGACCATTTTTGTAAGTCTTTCAAATTTAAATTTTACTTGTCCTTTTGGGTTGTTAGTGATGCATAGATGTTAGTTGTACGATCCGATCGTTTAAAATTGAAAGCGAAAAGTTTACAAATGGTTATCTAAGGTGCGTTTGGAGTTCGAATGGAATAAAACATGGATAAGGTTATGTTAGTTTTGATATTTTTGATCGTGATGGTTGAAAACATATATTTTCTATGTAGCTTAATTTGTATATAGCTTATTTTAGCTTATTATTGGGTTCGAATAAGCTTATTTTGGGCTTATATGCCCACGGCAACAAATAGTAACATAAGGAAAGTGTTTTTGGTTATTATCCTAGTATGTCATATTTTTGTGGACTAATATTATAGCTTATGGTGATAACCAAATGCGATACATAGCTTATTAGCTTATTTTCAAGCTTAATATGTATATTTTAGAGCTTATGGGCTCACGGCCCAATAAGCCCATTAAAGCCGTGGCTTATGGGGAGGGCTTATTGTGATCCGGATTACTTTGTTACTTATTATATTAGACTTATATTTATTAAAGGGCCTTGGTTTTGGGCTTAGAACGAGTTTTGGATATGTGAAATCCTTAATGGATCCTTATTGGGGCCTAAAGCCCAATAAGAGTTAACTAGTCATTTTGGGAGTTTTGACGAACTTTTGAGAAGTGAAAAATACTTGTGAAGTTATATTGAAAGTCGTTTTGAGAAAGTATTTTGGGAAAACATCGTGAAATGTGATTTTTGGAATTTGTTCAGAAAGTGTCGAAATGTTAGAATTTGTTTGAAAATAAGGTTTAAAAACCTTGGAAAACGTCATATAAACGTACGGGTCATGCCAAAATTTCATAAAAAGTCTATACTTAGAATTTTTACTTAAAACGTTATATTTATTTTAATAATAAAGTATTATTATTTTATTATTTTAATAAGTCGACTAAAAGACGAAAAATATATTTTTTCTCAAAAACTTTTCAAAAATGTTTAACGAACATAAATGTTCTATTTTGTATAGTATAAAAGGTATATTTATAGTAACTAAGGGTACCGAATAGATTTATCTCGTAGCATATTTTTCTGATTATATTTATTATATATATATATATTTATATATATTATAGATATCTAATATATATATATAATTATATATATAGTAGGGATTAGTGAGGAGTAAAATAAAATAGAAGTGGTGAGAGGTGACTAAAACAATTATTTGAGCATGCAACGACTTGCTTTAGATTGCTTTTCTATTCCATTAGGACTGCACCTGTGTGTTTCGAAATTTAATTTGATGTGTGATGTGCAAATTGATTTTTCATGATTTTGGCACATGTAGAGAAACAAAAAACAAAGAATCATGAAATGGCATCTACGTATATGATGTAATTAAAAGCTAGAAAAACCACGTTATGATGATTTATAATGCATCTAAGATTTTAGTGATGATCTAATTTAAGTGGTGCACCTCGGATTATGGATTATAGTTATCTTCGTATCCTTCCTTATTTTGAAGAAAACTTTTATTGATCCTAACTATATATATATATATAATATATAATTATATATATATAAGTATTTATTACTTCTTCTTATATATTGGATAGTATATATTCATATATGGACGAGGCGAAGTTATGATATTTTGAGTTAAGTCTTCGTTTTCCGTAAAACATACACCACTAAAACATTTAAGATAACGTACACGTAATTCTAACTCTTGACATAGAAACCGGAAAAAACTGTTGGAAATAAATGATTAAAATGGGACATTAACTGGACTAGGTCGTGTGCGGACGTTGTTGCATTTGCTTGTGTGATTGAGATTTGGTTGCTAAAGGCTTGCTTGAGTGTAACAATCCGTATTTTTGATCAATGAACGACGTCATTAAATTCACTATTTATTTTTTTCTCGTACGCTGTTCGCTTGTTAATTTTAATAGTTAGTTAAACGCGTAGCTAAAAATCAATAATTAGCATAAACGGACACCAAACGAATTAAAGTTTACGTCAAGTAATCATTATATTATTTTTACAAAAGTAATAATTAACTTCTTATGTTTTATTTTATCAGGTTACGTAAGCCGTTTACGTTTGCGATAAATTAGGTTTAAGCATTCCCGAAACCACCAAAATTTTCTACGCTTCAACAAATACCCCATTTTTATCCTAATACCCATAAGTTTTATTAAACCCTTACACCATAAACATTGTGTAGTCCATCTTGGTACATTAAATTAAACTAACTAAAAAACTATACGTTACAAGTATACACTATATACATTTAAATATGAAAACCTTTTTATTACTTCAAGTATTAACAAGATATTTCATAAAGATAAAAATCACCAACTAGATCATTTCCCTCCCAATTTCGTGGTTTATCAATAGGGGCAAGAAGCAACATTGTATCACAAAAACTTGTACAAACCTTTCCCCTTAAAAATAAAGGGTTCTATGTCTCGTTTTGACCAAGACTAGAAAAAGACAATGACCAAGACTTTCCCCAAATCCCTCCCATGGTCCTTGACCGAACCCCCTTGGAACATTGATACTTGGTCTTTGATCCTTGACTAGCCTTATTATATATAACTCATGTACACACTCTCTCAACACATAACACTTAGCAAAGAAACTAACTCAATCTCTTTATTTCTCTCTTAGCTCACGGCATTCCCACAAGGGACCATACCCAATCCATCATAATTTTTACAAACATTTACCAAGCATTACTACCATTCATATCTAAGGTATAAAAAGGTTTGGAAGCTTGGTTGGGTGATTAAGCAAGGTTTAGCAAGATATTGGAAGATTAGGGTTTTCATTAGAAAATAGGGTGTCAAGAGTGCAAGCTTTGGTTTTATATCTAAACAAGGGTTTAGATACTTTGGTTCATCACATATTATTAAGGGTTATTATAAACCTCTTATGTCTTTAAACCCTATTTCATCATTTAGAACATTTTATGTGAGGTTATGTGTTATATTTAGCAATCACCATTTAGGGTTTATTAACATGTTAAGGATTCTTACTTGTGATTATGATTTTTAACACTTTTTCATATGAACTTGTGATCTTGGAATATATAATATATATGACATAAGTATATTATGAGTTATAAGAATGGTGGTAATTATTTAGTTGAAAAGTATAGGAAAGTAATTATAAAAAAACAAGTTTTAGAGTGTACCTATTTATTTTTCAATGGGACTGTTTTGGGTCGATTTTGGATACAGCCATATTATGTATTAGAAAGTTTGTTACCTCATGACGTTTCCAAATATGTAGAGACTGAAAAACCGCTTATAATGAAAAGATACGATTAAAATACGATTTACGTTAATCCGGGTGTTATCAAACTATTTTTATAAAAAAATTACATATTCATGACACGAAAACTTTTATATTTTTAAACTTTTAAATCAGTAAACTTTCAATTACGAGAACATGCTCGAAAAGGGAATCGCTAAAAACGGAACTATAACGAAATAAAAATACGACGTTTACGGTTTTCGATACGAGAACGATAAAAAATAATTAGGGTCTGGTGTGAACAGTAGAAAGTATGTTCACCGAAGAGTCAAAAGTTCAAAATGTATATTTATGATAACTCGTCTTTAATACGGAAAGAGTGGCATAAGAAACGTTAAAATGGGCTTAAAAACGTGAAGGTATGCTAGTTTTACTATACAGTAATTATAAACGTTTTAACTTATTAATCACAATTTTACCAAAACAATTAGATGGTGATTAAGCTATATAGATATATGTTGGTATTATTTCATCAAAGTACTATATTATAGGGAGTTTCATCTGAGGCCTTCTTCGGGGGTGGTATCGACGTCGTTGTTGGATTTACGATTTAAAGTGTCTAGCTCCTCATACGTTCATACATGACCTCTTAATTATGATAGCCGAACGTTAGTTTGATGAGTTACGAATTAAAATACTCAACGTGTTTCTTACTTATACGACTATATTGGATTAGCGTTGCTTCGGATTCCTTCGTGACGTATTTTTTATTGAGAATACTTGTTGATTTCCATTCTCAAGGTGAGTTCGTAGCCCTTTTTCTGTACATGCTTTATTAAATAGGGGGGTTTATGGCTTGTTTCTTAGGACACAAGGTGTTATTCAAATGTATGCTATTTCTGATTACATTATTGCCTAGTTACCGTTTTGCCATTTAAGTCCTTTTATCATGAAACCGTTAATTACCTGTGGGTATAGTAGTGTTATGGATAGATCTATCGGGACTGAACATCCCTCGTCTAGGATGTGGTTTTAGTTGACATTGGTCGCATTTAACATTCGAAGAAAAATTCGTAGGGATGTTTGTGCAGCATCTGTATAGAAAATTCGTAGGATGTTTTTGCTACATCTGTACTCGTGTTGTGGGCCACAACCCTCGAGTACTGGTTTGATTACAGTTTATACGTTAGGGTTCGATGTCATGAGTTAAGGCCAATAATACAATGGTGTTGGATATTAATGTGTTTCATAGTCTACTATTTATGAAATCTTGTGGTCATGCTATTCTCCCTGATAACCTATGAATTCACTCAACAATCTTTTGTTGACGTTTTAGCATGTATATATATATATATAAGTATTTATTACTTACCTTATATATTGGATAATATAAGTATATACTATACTATGGTACGAGGTGAAGTATGATATTTTTGGAGTTAAGTTGTCAACCATCACACTACTAAAACGTTTAAGATAATCGTACAACGCATCTAACCTCTATGCATCGAAATCGGGAAAACTGTTTGGAAATGAATGATTAAAATGGGACATTAACTAGACTAGATCATGTGCGGACGTCGTTGCATTTGCTTGTGTGATTGAGATTTGGTTGCTAAAGGCTTGCTTGAGGTGAGTTCTCGTAGCCCCACTTTTTAAATATTTTCCGTTGGGGGAAAATGATACTCAAATGTGTTTTGAACTGTTTTCTGAACTGTGTGAAATGTGGTTTTGTTTTTAGGACAATATATGTGCTTATGACTGCTATGTGAATATATGTGATGTGATTTACTTACATGTACTGTGTTTGGCATGGCAAGGGTTGTGATTTACTTGCATGTACTATGTTTTGCATGCAAGGGTTGTGGTCCTGCCCTAATATAGTGCTCCAGCTGGTAGGCCCATTAGGTGCGTAAGTGACGTATCAGGGTTGCGGCCCTAAGAGCATTGGTATATGCTAGTTTTGGTGACTAGCGGGGATGCTAGGTCATCGCACATGATTAGCAGGGATGCTAAGTCATGGGTTTGTTTGAATATATTCAATGTCGTATAGCACAATTATCCAAATGTTTAAATGATTGGCACAACAACTAGGTTTTGAGTCAAACCTACGAGCTCACCAACATTATTGTTGACGTTTTCGAGTATCATTTTCAGGTGATGTTAATGATCGTTAGAGTTGTTGTGCTAGTAGCATACTTTTAGAGAATCCCGTAGGAATATTGTTTAAGAAGTCTTGCATTTGATGTATGTTATGGATTTGGTTTTCTTGAGGATTGAAGTTAAGATTGTGTGGACCCCTGCGTGGGCTTATAGATGTAATAATTAGCGACTATGTGTTGTGTTCTTGGATGGGACATCACTCAAGGTTGTTTTGAGGTGGATGGTCATCATGACACTTTCATTAATGCATTTTAGTTTTCTCTATTATGTATCTTGTGTTATGATTGATCATTATGTTACATTCCTGTGTTTCTGTCGCTGATGGGGTGTGACACCTCCCACATCTTCAGCCTCGAAGTTTTCTGGTTTCCTTGTGATAAGTGCTTAATTACACATATCTTTTACCTCTAAAAACGAGCTTAAATGACCAAAAACAGACAAAAACTGCGTGGATGGTCTTATAGAATGAACGTGTTGTTGGTACCTTTTAAAAAAATGCAGATAGGTAGTTTAAAGTAAAGAATTCCAAACGCCCTGATAACGCTCCAAATATACATAAAATATCCCTCGAAAATATGTGAATATACTGTTACAAAACAAAATCGCATGAAATTTTGCAATGTTTTGGTTGTTTTGTTGTATAATAATTGTATGTAGGGATAAGAAATGACGAAAAAAGGGGACCAAGAGTTGTAAAACCCAAAAGCACTTAAAACCGCACTAATACGGTGTTAAGGAAGATCTAGAAAGAGAAATCAAATGAAGGAGTTAAAATGAAAAAAGTGTCCAAGTGCGGCGCACTTACCCCCAAGTGCGGCCGTACATAAAGGCAGGATAACTGCAATTTAATTACATTACAAAGTACGGCGCACAATAATAATTGTGCAACGCACTTTTCCTTTTTTTCCCCCTCTTGCAGTTACAAGGAAATGATTATGATTGATATTAATGGAGACCTTCCATATACCCACTGAATTCCTAATCTTGTGCTATAAATAGAGCACGCATTTCAGTGTTTTGAGCATCCCATTCCTTATAAATCATATTTCAATAATCATTAGAAGTTAGGGAAGTTTTCTTGTAAAGTTAGAAGTTGTTCTTGAGGAAACTTGAAGTATTCTCTGAATCTTTATAGTTTCCAGGTTGTAATCACATCGGAGGTACGGAATTCAGGCCAAAGGAGGTGGAGGAGCAGTATTGCTAGTAGAAATTATGGGTAACTAGTGTTTGGCTCAAAGAAGGTCTTGTAAAAAACCATATCATTTTCTTGTGGAATCAGTATAGACACGTTATTCCTTTTGGTTATCATGTTTTCTGAATCTATGATGATTGTTATGTGTTTTGTGACTATGAATATGGAGTAGTCGATTTATATTATTTGGGCTATCATGATGATGTTATGGGAACAATTGTGATATTTACTTATGCTGTGAAGATACTGAATTCGATGTTTGAATTCTAGTACAACTTGTTGGTGTTTGATATTCATACTTGTTGGAGATAGGTCAAAAGATTCCATCAATATGTCTATATTTCGCATTGTTTGTCTTCTATGGCCAACTCGATATCGTTTTGTGAGACTTAATAGTAAATATATTATCAAACCCGGAAAATGAAGATGTTTAACACTTAATCATATGTATAACGAACTTGATTAAGGGAATTTGTCATTATCATATTCATAATTGAATCAATCTTAATGCGTTTTGTATATTAAAGATTAAAGGCCGAAAGTATTCTCTAATATATGAAATAGTTAATTGTAAGAATGATTACCCATATTTTCATTCCTTTATGCTTAAATTCATGTTTGCTTGATTGTTTGCTTGTTCATGATCATTGTTCTAAGTCCAAATAAATATTACTTTTAATCTTGAAATACTTTGAAATATTTAGATCGTGACAGTCTATAAGATAAACCTTTTCATAATACAATCGACCCTTTTAAGAATTACTACTCCCGTGGAACTGGATTCGACCTTATTCTTACCCTTAACCTATACTTATAAACGGGTGGGTTGGTTTTATACTTTACTTGTGTGTTAGTTGGAATTTGGATAAAACTAGAACTATAAATTTAAAGCTTTTATAACACATCAAAGTTTTTGGCGCCGTTGTAGGGGATTTTTAAGATGTTTTGTAGTCAACTCTGGAAAATTATTTTAACACCCCATCTTTTTAAAAAAATCACCGTACAGTTTTCTGGCAAACTGACACGAACAATTTTTCCTTTGGATGCATACACGTGCTTTTCAAAGCTAAACTTGCTTGAAACCATTACCCTGAACATCTGAACATACTCTGATATCAAGACTTGTCAAACATAAATAGATGAGTTCCATTCGATCAAAGAAACAATCCACCTCAACACCCGAGAATTGTCTATCCGCCAATTCTCAACATCAATTATTTCCGTCACTTTCTTGATATTCTTCGAAATTACGATCCAACATCAATTACTTCTGTCACTTTCTTGATATTCTTCGAAATTACGATCCAATGGATGATGAACCCATGTGGGCTGCCGACCGTGTTGTGGCTCCGACTCTCGGTTCCACGATCACTATTCCTAAAACCGCTAACAAATTTTCAATTAAAGGTAACCACTTGACTCTCGTCAAAGGAAACTAATTTGATGGTAGAACCAAAAAAACCGTATCCTCATAACCCACATTCAGGAAATTCCTTAGAATTTGCGATATGTTTAAATACAGAGATACCGAGAATGAAGTTGTCCGCTTAATGATGTTTCCCCCGTCACTCACTGGAAAAGCAAAAACATGGTTGGACAAACTCAACAAAGGAACTATCGAAACATGGGATAAGCTTTGAACTGCTTTCATTATCCGATTCTTTCCCCAAGCTCTTTTCGACCGACTCCTTAGAGAAATCCGTGCCTTTTCTCAACATGAGAATGAATCTCTCCCTAACCGATGCTTGGGCTTGTATGGAAGGATTGCTCGAATTGCCATGCTCATATCTGTCTAATAGGGCAATCATTTTCCAAAATTCTTTTTTCATGGTCTCATCCAAATTAAACCCAAAAGTTCTTAAATGCCACAACTGTGCTATTATCCTCTAATAAGAAACACCAAATCAAGTTATTAGCTTCTCGGAAGATAAAGTCTTATCTAAGCTCGACTGGATAAAAATCAAAAAATCAATCATCTCTTATAGAAAACCGGTTTGCTTTCGCGTATGAAGGTAGCAGCAATTCATACAATGACAAGAAAATTATGGCCCGAAATGGTGCCATGGACATAAAAGTTGATGCTCAATACAAAGAACTCCACTATATACAAATACAACCCTCACTGTATCTTGACAGGATGGACATACTATGTCCCGTATGAAGAAGAGGCTTAATTTATGTAAACCTATCGTAGATCAGTTGTATACTATGATTACTGCGACCGAGACTCGAATCGCGATAATTGGCGTTAAAGCGGACCAAATGATTATAATCAAGACAACTACCGATCTAACACTGATGACAAATCGTACAATCTTCATAAACAATTCAACGATTTTATGAAATCTCAACAATTAACCAACGCTTTTGTCAAAGAAACATTCATGAACCTCAAAACTCAACTCGAAACAGTAGCCAAAAATCATCAAGCAACACTTAACCTTCTGGATCTCTTCCAAGCAACACTCAACCAAACCCACGAGGTAGCAACTCTAAAGCTTACCAGCCACCGCAAGCTCGTAATGAGCATGTGAATGCCGTATTCACAAGAAGTGGTAAATCCTATGATCCACCAGATAACCCAAATAATAAATAGAATAATTCTAAAAGTCCAATTGAATTCGATAGCAATGATGAAGACGATGAACCTACACCACAACCAAAAACTCAACCCACAAAACCAGTCAAAGAAACATCATTACCCAAACCATACAAACCAAAAGTTTCGTATCCTTAACGCCTAAGAAAAGAAAAAATGGAGGCTCAATACAGAAAATTTCTTGACATGATCTGAGCTGTCTGAATCAACGTACTTCTTGTTGACGTCTTAGCCAGAATGCCTAACTATGGCAAATTTCTCATAAATATAAGTCTTGAGTTAATCAAGTTAATTTGTGAAAATATTTTCTGATGAGCAATGCTTTTTATAAGTTAAAGGTTCTATCTTCGAGGTCTTAATCATTTCCAACACTTATGAATTATTTTCAACTATCCGAGTAGTCATCTTTATTATCACTGGTAAAAAGTTATTTACAAAAATTGTTAAAGTCTATTCTCTTCTAATTATTTGAATACTACTCAAATCCCTGTGGACGACCTGGTCTTACCTAAAAAAGATTATACTACATACGTGGGTTATACTTTTACCCGTGTGTTTCCCTATAATAAAATTGGTATTTTCAGTCATTATAAATTTAAAGTTTTTGAAACACATCAAGGATCAAACAATTAAAGTGAAAGATTTTAACTAAACACCAGAGGAGTCAATTGGGTTGAAGCCAAAAGTAAAAATATTTAATGCTGAAACTTCCTAAATTGGTAAATTCGAAGATGTAGAATGTTATTGTGAAATTGTTGTTCCTAATCATTATTAACTTTTTAGTAGGTCAACCTAACCCAAGTAGGCTCGTCTTAAACAGTTTAAAAACAAATTATACCCATTTGGCTCGTTGCCTAACCAATACTACATATTTAGACTAACCTCTACATCACTAATAAAAATAATTATGAATGCCAAAAAAGGCCTGGTATGATGCAAAACACATCAACAACTACAAACAAAAAAGAGACATACAAACCATCACAACACAACGAAACCAATCTGGTCCATATCATATTACCTGGCCACATCTCGGTTCTAACCAGTTCGCGGCTTGACATTAGCCAATTTATGGTCTCGAAAAATGTTGCTCAGACCTGATAATAACCATGTATGTAGGAAAATAACAGGTATAAAACACATAAATAAAGAGATGTAGTAAAAAAATATAGTACGTGATTTTAGGAGCCTTGCACAACATCATATAGCTCAATAAATAAGATTATAATTACCCTTTCATTCACAGCAATTAAGCAATATATAATAAGAGTTGTAGTGTCCTCCTTAATATTTGCTTTGGTAACAATCTGTTAACCCGCAAGCACATCAGCCTATAGGAGCCTTTTGTTCCCCCTAAAATAAATGTCCCAAACTTGTTAAAGAATGTCATGCCTTGTTAAGATAATATTTGCCTTGATCTTTTGGATCAGCAAGTTGCCCCATTTACT